>ML330629.1:0-57606 GCA_005239505.1 Nicotiana paniculata
CATTAATGCGCATAAAATGTAAGGTATCTCACATGTTAAACTATGCAATTTAGTCTCGCATCAGGGGTTCTACCGAAGATTCATCAAGGACTTTCCCAAAGTGGTGAACCCACTCTGCAAGCTATTAGAGAAGGACGCAAGATTTGATTTCAATGAAGAGTGCATGAAGGAATTTGAGCTCTTGAAGTACAAATTAACACCACTCCAATGATTACCGCACCAAATTGGAGCTCATCCTTTGATCTTATGTGCGACGCAAGTGATGTTGCGGTAGAAGCGGTCCTGGGCAACCGGTGAACAAGATATTTCATCTGGTGTACTATGAAAGAAAAACTATGAATGATGACCAAGTTAATTATACAGTGACGGAAAAGGAATATTTAGCAATTGTGTTCGCCATGGAGAAATTTAGGCCTTATCTCATGGGCACCAAAGTGATTGTTCATACCGATCACGTGGCGCTCTAGTATTTGATGAAAAAAAGGACTCCAAAGCTATACTAATGAGATGGGTTTTGTTGCTTCAAGAATTTGACCTCGAGATCATTGATAGGAAAGGAAGTGAAAATCAGGTTGTGGATCATTTGTCCCGTCTAGAAGAGCAAGGGAGGCCAAAAGATGGTATTGAAATTAATGATGCCTTCCCGGATAAGCAACTCCTCTCGGTTTATTTGAATGATATGCCTTGGTTTGCGGATGTTGCCAATTTCCTTGTTACCGACATTATCCCATGTGAGCTCTTTTCTAACCAAAGGAAGAAACTCAAACGGGACAGTTTGGACAATTATTGGTATGAGCCCTACTTGTTCAAGATTTGCAATGATGGAGTGATTCGTAGGTGTGTCCCAGAGGAGGAGCAATTGAGCATACTTGATGCTTGTAATTCCTCTCCCTACGACGGTCATCACGGTGGGGCGAGGACTGCTTCCATGGTTCTTAGTTGTGGCTTTTATTGGCCAAACCTGTACAGAGATGCGAGTGAGCTTGTCAAGAGATGTGATGAATGTCAGAGAGCTGGGGCAATATCAAAGAAAGATGAAATGCCCCTCACAACTATTCTTGAAGTTGACATCTTTGACGTGTGGGGGCATAGACTTCATGGGGCCTTTTGTGAGTTCGTGTGGCAATACTTACATTCTCGTGGCGGTTGATTATGTTTCCAAGTGGGTCGAAGCCGTGGATTTCCCAAAAATGAAGCCCGGAGTGCAGTGGCATTCCTCAAGAAGAACATTTTCACACGGTTTGGTACTCCTGGGGCAATTATAAGTGATGGGGGGTCTCATTTCTGTAATAGGGCATTTGACACTTTGCTTGCTAAGAACGGTGTCAATCACAAGGTCTATACTCCTTATCACCGCCAAGCTAGTGGACAAATGGAGGTTTCAAATAGGGAAATCAAAAGAATCTTGTCCAAAACTGTGAATGCCAATAGAACAGATTGGTCAAGGAAGCTAGATGACGTGTTGTAGGCTTATAGGACTGCATTAAGACTCCAATCCGTATGTCTCCGTACCAGTTGGTGTTTGGTAAAGCGTGTCATTTTTCGGTTGAGCTAGAACATAAAGAATTGTGGGCCTTGAAGAGGTTAAATCTTGAGTGGATGTTGCAGTAAATATCCAGGTTGAACAACTCAATGAGCTAGATGAATTCCGATTTCATGTCTACTCAAGCTCATCATTGTACAAGGAGAAGATGAAATACTTGCATGATAAATATGCTCAAAACAAGGAATTCAAATAGGGTGATTTGGTCCTTCTCTTCGATTCCCGGTTACGTCTGTTTCCGGGAAAGCTTAAGTCCAAATGGAGTGGCCCCTTTTAGGTAATGCATGTAACACCTTTTGGTGCTCTTGACTTGAAGAACAAAAATGGTGAAATCTTCGGGGTTAATGGGCATCGTGTGAAGCATTACTTGGGAAAGTTTGATGACAGCCACGTGGTGGCCTTGATAAGGTTTCAATGATGATGGTAACCTGTGTCGTGCCGCGACGTTAAATCAAGCGCTTCTTGGGAGGCAACCCAAGTGATTTTTCTTTCTTTTTCATTTTTCTTCTTAGATAAGGCTCTTTTGAAATAAATGGTTGTGAGATTGGTGTAGGAATTGTTGATGCAGTGCAGGACAAATACTGGAGAAATTTGGCTAAATGGACCACTGACGGCGCTCAAAATTTTGCGGTCAGCGGAGGATTTTTAGCGGGGGCGAGATTCTGTAGTGGACGCAGACTTGCAAAATCAAAAATTTATTCTCTCTGAAGTTTAGTCCGCGTCCATGGTGGATTTTTCACGGTCAGCGGACCCTGTTCCGTTGCCGCGCCAGTTTTTCCACTCTCAGCGGTGAAATCGCAGCTTCAGCTTTTCAAAATGTTAAAAGAGTGGACCGCGATGAAATTCCGCGGCCGCGCCAGGTAAGTCGGTGGGGTCCTTAGGATTTTAGTATAAATAGGAGGGCCCTCCTCCTTTTACACTTTTCACACCCTCACATTTCACATCCCCCTTTGCACTGTTCATTAACTCCTGTTACATCTAGAATTCATCTCACTTAGCAAGACTAATTTCTTCGACAAATTAAACAACGAGTATGCTCAATTTCTTAGTTTTAATCTTAGATATTTCTTTTTCTTTTTAGTTAGTTTCACTTTTTCTTTCTAGATAAGGTTATTACATGCCAAGAATCATAATAATGCTTAAATGTTGATAAAAATGAATGGGTAATTTTTTTTATGCCTAATGGGGGTTGGGGTGTTTCACTTTGTCTTTTAATTCACAAATTCTATGCTATGTATAAACCCTAGCTCAGGAACCTTCCCTCAGTGCCTGTTCTATTTAAATTCCGCTTTCGCGGCCTTAATTTCACGATCAACAGTCATATGAATTGCTGAGCTTATAATGGTTTGCTATCACGCGGACGCAGTGGCATTTTGCTGTCAGTGGCCTGATTTATGCGGTCGCTTTTTTTTTTTTGCGGACAGCAGAGTCAATGTTCAGAGAAGTGACAAATTGGGTCCGCGATCGCATTCATTTTTACGCGGACAACAGTGAAGCTTTCGAGACCGCGCCCAAAATTCTACGATTAGCGGTGGCCTATGTTCAGAGACTGGGTAGTCTGAATCCTAGTCTCTCGCGGACGCGGTCCTTTTTCCGCTGTCAACAGTATCTAATCCATGGCCGCGCTCTTTTTTCTGCTGACAGCGGTCCAGTGTGTTGTAAACACTGAAACCTTTATCTACTTTGATCTAATACTTGCTTGAATACCAATACTAATGAGCTTTCATTGATTGTTTATGCAGACAATGGTTAGATCTAGAGGTGAACAAGATAAGCAACCAGGGAGGAGAGAGTCCTCCCGGGCACGGGGGAGAGGAAAACAACAAGCTGCAGCCCTAGCCCCTAAAAGGCTCATTGTCAATAAACAATCCCTACGGAGAGCCACTCCTTACACTTCGGAGACAAGTGAGTATGTCCCTTCTCGGGAGATTTCAGAGGGGACAGCTGACCAGACTCAAGAGGAGGCACAATCCCAGCCCCGTCGCCTTATAAATGAATCAACTTCTGTGTCCGGCTCTTCTGATAGCTTGGGACTTACTGACTCTCTTCCACCCATGTCCCTCAGTGCAGCAGCTCCAGCCTCCACACCTGCCCCAGTACAGATTGATAGTGACGATGATGCCCCGGACGACGGGAGGGGCGGTGACACCCAGACAGGGGGATTGGTGAGATCTCGGAACCCGGTGGTATGGAAAGATAGGTTTTTGAGTGAGAAAGCATACCACAAGTTCCGAGAGTGGTGGCCTCAGAGGCCACTTACATTGGAGAGGTATTCATTGAGCGGGACCTTCTACCCCACAACCCAAATATCAAGAGACACTTCAATGATAGAATGGGGTGGAAGTTCTTAACCAGCAACTTTCCGGAGGCCAATGAGCTTTTGGTCAAGGAATTCTATGCAAATTTCGCCCACATCAAAAAAGGCACGTATTTGACCAAGTTCGCAATAGGAAGATTATGTCTGATGGCAAATCTTTAAACGACTATGTTGGGTTCAATGACGAGGATGATTCCCTTAATCTGAAGAAGGTGGCTATGGATGAGTTAGCCCGCCCTTGGCTTGCTTCGATGATTTCTATTCCGGGGACTAATCCATCTTGGCTGACACCCGAGGTCCCTATCTACTGGAACACTCTGAGCTTCAAAGCGAAGGGGTGGTCTACTTTTGTGTGTAGCCAGTTGGACCCTAGTACACATGACAGTGATATGCCAGTCTCCCACGCTATTATTGTAGGGGCTATCATGGCGGGGTTCCTGATCAACGTCGGGAATATTATGGCCAGGGTGATTACCAGAACGATTGGCAAGGATGAAAGGTCATATCCCATCCCAAACTTCCTCACTATGTTCCTAGAGGACAAGGGAGTAGAAGGAAGGGACTTTGAAACCAAGTTGAAGCCAAAGAGATCATTTTCCTAGTACAGCCTTCAGGGTCCGGACAACCCCAAGTCCAAGGGCAAGCCACCACTTCCACTGGCCAGTCTGAAGAGCCAAGGGTGTTGGCCACAGGTTCTGAGCCATCCACTGTTGAGGGTTTATCTGCTGCCATGCCACATCTTCCCTCTGGGCCATCTGCCTACATTCTTACCTTAGTGCCTTTTTCTTCAGCATACCCTCAGACTGATCTGAGGGTAAACCAAACATTGGCCGGCATCAACAATTAGCTGCAGGTAGCTTCATCAAAGCTATCTGCCTTATCCAGTGCCATAGCAGCCCAGACAACCCCAGCCCAGATCCAGATGCCTCCATCATTGGAGGAATCATTAAAGACTCTTTTCGATAACCAGAAGAAAATTCTGGAGTCTTTGGGCACCCAGGAGAAAGAAATCAAATCACTGGGCAAACAGGTAATGAAGATGAGGAAGGGCCAAGATGATTTGAAGAAGGAGGTAGCAAATCTCACTACAACTGGTGGCATTCCCCTTGATCTCCTTATAGGAGAGCTTACCCCTGCAGCTCAGCCATCACAAATTCCGGAGCAGGAGGCTATCAGTGAGCTGATGAGGTGGTGATCCCCCAGACTGAGGGCTTGGAGATTCAGCTGGAGGACCCTGAGGCAGATGACTCAGGCCAGCCACAGGACCCACCCAGTGACCCTATGCAGACAGAGGAATCCTAGGGATTTTTCTTTACTCTCTACCCTTCCCCTATTCTATTTTTGCTTTTAGCATTGAGGGCAATGCTAATTTTTAATTGGGGGTGGCCTTATTTTGATGATGATTGGTCTGTAATAACTCTTGAGACTATTTTTATTTCTTTATTTTCTACTTATCGTACTTTATTTTCGTACTTTTAACTTTTGGTATGTATATAAAGTTACTATTCCATGTATATATTCATTCCCCTTTTATGTATATTCATCTCAATCCCCTATTGTACATATTCATTTTACTTTCTGTATTTTTAATTTATAACTTCTTTTATAATTTTCCTTAATAGTTTAGCTTCTTATTTCCTTTAGTAGCTTCTTTTTGAATTTATAGCTTCTTTTTGCATTTTCGTGATCAATAAGCTTTTGGTTTTATTAATGCCACGGTTCTTTCCATGGGTGGAATTTCTGTGAACCGGGTGGCTCTTCCCTACGATGGATGGCGTGACAACCTTCTTAAGGGATTTAGTCTATTTTTTTTTATATATGGTAGTAATGAATAAAAGTGTCTCAATTAAGCTTCACTTGGCACCAACACATTTACCTTTGACCTCATGGTTAGAGACAAGTGGTTGACGAGACTAGCTCTAGTTGTGACCCTTAGAATCTTGAGTTGACTAAAATTATCATCAAGTGGTTCCTGTGACCATATGTGAGTTTCAATCGTAGATAGGGTTGTTATGGTCCCTCGACTCCATTCTCTTTAACAATCCAGTGGTTTGAGAGGTGAGGTTTTGAATTGCAAGTCCAAGTGCCGTGCCAACAAGTCTAGAACTTGCCGCGATTGTTTTTTTAGGTGAAATTCTAAGTGTAGCTCGACTTGAGAAGTGATTATAGGCTCTCCTTGGTTCCATTTGAATTTGAAAACTTCACTTTCCTACAACTATAATATCCTTAGTCGACCCATTTGATCCTAAGCCTTTTTCGTTCAATAACTGCATTACAAGCCTTCATCCGTTTTATAATTACCCTCTCTTGGCACCCAATATTTCCTTAGCATTCATGATGAACAATAGTCAAAAACATAAGTTTGTGGGAGAGACAAGGAAATTCAAAGTGATGAAAGGTTCAAAGAACAAAAAGAATTGATGAAAAGGAAAGGCAAAGAAAAGGATGAAAAGCCAAAAAGAAACATGTCAAAAGAAAAGTAAAGGTTGAAAGGATTCAAGAAAACAATNGTCCGACCTTGATCCAAAAAGCCTTCATTACATCCCGCTAAATCCCTATAGGATTTCAAGTTGAGTGAGCTTACATTAGAGGTGATTTACATGAGAGGCAAGCCTATGGTACTTAGAGCCGGACTTGTGGCATTCTTTTTAGAGTGATGAGAACACTTCTTGACAATCCAGGTTTTGAGTGTACATACTATAAGGTGAGATGAGCTCATGGAGAGTAGAGGAGGAGGAGTCTGGGATCCACAGTGGCCTACGTAAGAGAGCGAGTCTCTTTGATGAATTGAGTCAACTCTTGAAGCTTTTGTGTCACATTAAACCTATGGAACTCAGAAAATCATTGCATAATGTTGTCAATAATGCATTTGTGTTGAGGGTAATTGTTAGTTCCAACTGAATCTTGATGAAGTTACTTTAGGACAACTGAAATTCTACTTTCTTTTTCTTGTGGATGTGGGAATTACCTTGTTTGCTTGAGGACAAGCAAAAGCTTAAGATTGGGGGAGTTGATAACTAGGTATTTTAACCTACTATTTACTCTCTTTTTCTTAGGTTTTAGGTCAAAAATGCGTTAAGGTATTCCCGTAAACTAACTCAAGGTGCTTACTTGCAGGTTTTGGTCAAAATGAGGAAAAAAAGCCAAAACGAACTCATAAAGGAGCCAAACTGGCACAAGCCATAAAAAATTACTAGAGTGCTTCCAGTGCCATTATTACGCTGCAGCGCAAGTTCCTCCACTGAGGCGAATTACAAAAGGGTTGCCGCGAACATGAAGTTCAGAAAGATGGAATTGGGCTCATTATTGGCTGCTAACCGCGTTACAAAAGTGCGGCCGCGAAAGAAATGTTGCTGAGAGCCGTGTATCAAGAATCAAAGACTTTGCATCTTGGTCCAAGCAAAGAACGCGGTCCGCATCATTATTGCACAGTCGCGAAACCACCTGACGCTGAAGCGGTTGAAATTCCGCTACGAGCGAGACTGAGGATTCAAAGAGTTGCAAGTGAAGTAAAATTGCAGACCGCGGTTCACGAACATATTACGCGGCCGCAATTGAAGCCTACACGGACGGGGAAGATTCTATGATGTCTGCGAAACCCAGCCCAGTCCAAGTTCAACTCTGAAGAAACACGGTTCGTGCTCGTTATTGCGCGACCGTGAAAGTGTATGCGCGGAGGTGCCCATTATTTTGCTGACAGCGAAACCTCCGTAGGGGTATTTTTGTCAAGTAATTTCAGCTGTGTATAAATAGATCTTTTTCACATTTTTAGGTTATCTTTTGTATTAGGGAGCTCGTGAACAGCAACACTTCTCCACTTTGAGTAATTTTAGCTTATAACTTTAGATTTTGTTCTTATAATTAACATTTATGCCTTATATTCCATTTCCATCTTTGATTTCTTCCTTAATTATGATTATCTATACTCATTAGCTAGGGTTGTGACCTAACCCTAGTGTGGGTATCTAATGGGATTTCAATTTTAGGGCTTATTTATTTATGGGTTAGTGATACTTAGCTTGTTTCATGCTTTATCTGTTGAATTGGTGGTTGCAAACACTGATTCGTGCCTTTTTGACTAGGTCTCTTCTTGATAAAGAGGGCCCAAGTCTAGGTAAAATAGCCCAACAAGGAATTGAGGTGAATTCAAGAGATTGATAGCCCAAATTAAAGGGTTAAACCTAGAGATAGTATATCCAACTTGAGCCAATTTCACTTGCACTATTTGAACACCCAATTAGTCTTGAGAAAGCCAATTCGGGCAAAGTCATTCAAACTACCGAGAGGTATAGAGTGAGTAATTAAGTGTGAGGTTATATCACAACCCCTGATACAACAAGTTTGTCCTAGGTTCTAGATCCCATTATATACCCGCCTAGGTGTAAGTCACTTCCCTAGTGCTTTTTATCAATTGAGAAAACTCCTACAAAAATATTGTACTTAGTTTATTTTCAACAATCAATAGGATTAAACTAGAATAGAAACAAAACCCACTCATGGTTAGAATTGTAATTAAAGACAACGCACATAGCTAGATTAGATAGAATCCCAATTCCCAACCAATTATAACTCCCTGTGGATATCGTCACCGACCTTTCGGGTAAAAGATACATTGACCTCTCCTCGCCATTATATAGTGGTGTAGAGTTGGAGCCGATCAGACCCTTAAGAGAGCAGTCGAGAATCTGATATAACAAAAGCGGGTAGTGTTACGGGACGAGGAAGTCCCTAATGTAACCAACAACCCGTTACCGGCACACAACATCGGGCCGGTCATCGGGATGATCTGTGAAGATAAAGAATTTGACCCAACATTAAAAGCTATCATTGCCATCGCCGACTCAGAAAAGAAACCCAAAGCGGTGGAAAAACAAGTCAGAGATGAGGAGAAGATAAATTCCACTCTCCAAAATGCAGAAAAGGCTAGGGAAACAAAGACAGGGGCAGCACCCGCAAAAGAGGTCATTCTCTACGTCCCAAGAGCTCCCAGGAAGGGACAACTCATGTTAAGCCCTCCCAAGAGAGTTGAACAGAGGAAAACCACATCGAATATGCCAAAAATGTATGTACCAAAAGGGACTTACGTGGCACGGAAGCCAATTATTCCATCCAGGCTAGATGAGCCTTTGATCATTAGTAGCGTTATCACGACCTAATTTCGGGGTCGTGATGGCGCCTGTCGTGGAACCAGGAAAACCTCCCTTTTTAACTAAGCTAAGTTAAATTTCCAATAAAAATGCGATTTTTAAACGAATTTATTAATAATACTAAGAATCTGAAGTTTAAAACAATATTTGAAGAAACTAAATTTAAACCCTCCAACCCCTGATCCGGTGTCACTCAGTCATGAGCTACTATAACATAAAGCAAAAGAAAAGGAGAAATGGACAACATTATCTCAAAATAAAGAACTACAGGTAGAACAGGAAAGAGAAGGCGAGGTAGCGATCGCTAGCTGCTACCTCAACAACTCCAATGAAAACTCTGTCCACTGCTCAATATCCAGTGTCGGGTCCCGGTGTACCTGAATCTCCACATGAGATTCAAGGCGTAACGTGAGTACACCAACTTAGAAGTAACGAACCCAAAATATGGGCTGAGAGGTAGTGACGGACTAAACCTTAGAAGTTATAGTAAACAATATACAGAAAATAGACATGCTAATAGTTTATCAGAATGAGTAAATATGCCAAGTATGCCAGTATACTCTACATGCCATCATAAAAATATATGTATTAAATTAGTGTGGATATGCACATAGTGCTCACAACTCTCCCACAGAAGTCCACTCAGTACTATATATGGCTCTCAGGCCCAGGGAAGTTCCATCCCGGAATATGCATAAACACCGATTACCGTAGTCACTCCGTACTGAGGAAGAAGGCCAGTCCAGCCCCCACGGAGAAGATCCATCTCCTGAATACAACACTCGGAATATTTCCATATCCAGGGAAGATCCATTCCTCTCATAACATCAGTTTCGGACAAGATCCATGCCCAGGGAAGATCCATCCCTCACATAACATCCACTTCGGACAAGATCCATGCCCAGGGAAGATCCATTCCTCACATAACATCCACTTCGGACAAGATCCATGTCCAGGGAAGATCTATCCCTCACATCAATGCGCTCACTGGGGGTGTAAAGACTCCGAAGGGGCCCTAGTGGCCCAAGCACCATATCAAGCCAACAAAGTCATGACTTAAATATCATTGCAGTGTGCAGTCCATTCTCATAACTGTCTCAATAACAGGCTCTCGGCCTCACTCAGTCATTACCCTTCAGTCTCACTCACATGGATAACAAATGCCTTCATCAACCCGAAACAATGATAAGTATGCATGTAATTAACAATACTGAGACTGAGAAATAAAATGATATGTTATAACAGGACTGAGTATATGACATCAAATAATCACCACATGAGACATCAATATACGACCACCCGGGTCTCAGCATTTTCGGCGTGAAGCCTAGCATTTATACTTAACATGATTTCTAACATGTTCACAATTACCACATTAATGGTAGCACATTTATCATCATGGAATAATCACTAAGCGGTGCCATGGGATAATCCAGTCCACAATTACTCGGTGCACGCCCATTACTTGGCATGTGCGTCACCTCACCAGTAGTCATAAATCATTTAGCTCGGGGTTTCGAACCCTCAGAACCAAGTTTGGAAACATTACTTACCTCAAAACCAGCTAAAATACTATTCCGCAGTGTCTTTGCCTCTAAATCCGGCCTCTGGGTGCTCCAAACCTACCAAGTTCAGATTTTTTTATCATCAATTTATGCTTAAGAAATAAATTCTAATAGAAAAATATCAAATTTAGTCCAAAACCCGAATTTGGTCAAAACCCGACCCCGGCTCACGTCCCGAAACTCAGAAATTTTTATACCAAGATGTTCTTCATCATCCCACGAGTCCGTACATATAAAGAACACTAAAATCGGAGTTTGTTTGACCCCTCAAATCAATCTCTAAAGGTCTCAAAATCTCAAGCCCTAAACCCACCTTTTTCTACTGATTTTTGTGAATTTAATACTGATATTATGCTCTATAATCATCCATAAATGAGTTTTAAGGTCTAAAACACTTACCTCTATGAATAACAATGATTTCCCTCTTCAAAAATCGCCCCCAAAGCTCTCTCTCCGTACAAAAATGGTGTAAAAAGGGTTTAAGTCGCGGAAGGTTTAATTATATACTGCCAGTGATTTCTTCACTGCGATCGCGGAAAAAGCCACGCGATCGCGGTTCACAATATCTCAACCTCACGCGATCGCAACCAAATGCACGTGATCGCGAAGACCAATTGACCTCACCCCCACGCGCCTGTCATGACTCTACGCGATCGCGACCTAGCCCACGCAATCGCACTTCACCTTCTTCCAAACCTACATCGCAACCCGATTCACGCGATCCCGATGCACAATTTTTCCTGGCCCTCATATTGTTCTACGCGATCGCAGCCCTTTCCATGCTATCGCGATTCACATATCCCTGCTGCACAAAAACCAGAAAACCAGCAATTCTCTAAGTCCAAAAATGCCCGTTAACCAACTGAAATCCATCCCGAGCCCCTCGGGACCCCAACCAAAATTACCAACACATCATAATTGATTATTCAAACTTAGTTGAACTCTCAAAACACCAAAACTAACATCAAAACACAAGATTTACATCCGATTCAAGCCTAAGAACTTTGAAATTTCTAAAATCAACCAATGATGCCGAAACTATCCAAAATAGCTCCGATTGACCTGAAATTTTGCAGACACATCCAAAATGACATTACGAACTTGTTCCAACTTCTGGAATTCCATTCTGACCATGATCGGTAGCACGAGTCTTCACCATCTGTGAGAGAATGAAAACAACAGAAGTTTAGTTCGAAAATTCAACAGAGTCGCACGACAGAATTCAAAGATGTGGAACTTTCCGAAGGGTTCTGTAGCCTCTCGAAGATAAGTACATACGTCTCCGTACCGATCCGCAAGACTCTTCCTGTCCAGGGAAGATCCATCCCTCACATAACATCCACTTCGGACAAGATCCATGCCCAGGGAATATCCATCCCTCACATAACATCCACTTCGGACAAGATCCATGTCCATGGAAGATCCATCCCTCACATCAATGCGCTCACTGGGGGTGTAAAGACTCCGGAGGGGCCCTAGTGGCCCAAGCGCCATATCAAGCCAACGAAGGCATGATTTAAATATCGTTGTAGTGTGCAGTCCATTATCATAACTGTCTCAATAACAGGCTCTCGACCTCACTCAGTCATTACTCTTCAGTCTCACTCACATGGATCACAAATGCCTCCATCAGCCCAAAACAATGATAAGTATGCATGTAATTAATAATACTGAGACTGAGATATGAAATGATATGTTATAATAGGACTGAGTATACGACATAAAATAATCACCACATGAGACAGCAATAGACAACCACTCGGGTCTCAGCATTTCCGGCGTGAAGCCTCGCATTTATAGTTAACATGATTTCTAACATTTTCACAATTACCACATTAATGGAAGCACAGTTATCATCATGGAATAATCACTAAGCGGTGCCATGGGATAAGGCAGGCCACAATTACTCTGTGCAGGTACGCACGCCCGTCACTTGGCATGTGCGTCACCTCAACATTAGTCATAAATCATTTAGCTCGGGGTTTCGAACCCTCAGAACCAAGTTTGGAAACATTACTTACCTCAAAACCGGCTAAAATACTATTCCGCGGTGTCTTTACCTCTAAATCCGGACTCTAAATGCTCCAAATCTACCAAGTTCAGATTTTTATCATCAATTTATGCTTAAGGAATAAATTCTAATCGAATAATATCAAATTTAGTCTAAAACCTGAACCACGGGGGGCGTCCCTAAACTCAGAAATTTTTATACCAAACTGTTCTTCATCATCCCACGAGTCCGTACATATTAAGAACACTAAAATCGGAGTTCGTTTGACCCCTCAAATCAATACCTAAAGGTCTAAAAATCTCAAGCCCTAAACCCACCTTTTTCTACTGATTTTTGTGAATTTAACACTGATATTATGCTCTATAATCATCCATAAATGAGTTTTAAGGTCCAAAACACTTACCTCTATGAAGAACAATGAATTCCCTTTTCAAAAATCGCCCCCAAAGCTCTTTGTCAGTACAAAAATGGTGTAAAAAGGGTTTAAGTCGCGCAGGGTTTAATTATATACTTCCCAGTGATTTCTTCACTGCATTCGCGAAAAAAGCCACGCGATCGGGGTTCACAAAAGCTCAACCTCACATGATCGCGAAGACCAATTGACCTCACCCCCACGCGCCTGTCATGACCCTACGCGATCGCGACCTAGCCCACGCGATCGCACTTCACCTTCTTCCAAACCTACGCGATTGCAACCCGATTCAAGTGATCGTGATGCACAATGTTGTCTGGCCCTCAGAGTGTTCTACGCGATCGCATCCCTTGCCATGCGATTGGATTCACAGATCCCTGCTGCACAAAAACCAGAAAACCAGCAATTCTCTAAGTCCAAAAATGCCCGTTAACCAACCGAAATCCATCCCGAGCCCCTCGGGACCCCAACCAAAGCTACCAACACATCATAATTGATTATTCAATCTTAGTTTCACTCTCAAAATACCAAAACTAACATCAAAACACCAGATTTACATCGGATTCAAGCCTAAGAACATTGAAATTTCTAAAATCCACCAATGATGCCGAAACTATCAAAAACAACTCCGATTGACCTGAAATTTTGCAGACACGTCCAAAATGACATTACGAACCTGTTCCAACTTCTGGAATTCCATTCTGACCCTAATATCCTATTTTCCACTGCCGATCGGAAATCACCAAAAACTAACTTTCGCCAATTCAAGCCTAATTCTACACCGGACATCACAAAAATATTCCGAGCACACTCCTAAGTCCAAATCACCTAAAAAAGCTATCCGAGACATAAAATCCGCATCCCTAGGTCGTTACCTAATAAGTAAACTCTCAGTTATCTTTTCCAACTTTAAGGCTATTTTTAAGGACTGAATGGCTAAACTCTCACTACAACCATTCTGATTTCAAGCCTACCAACTCTAACACATCAATAACAGTATAACCAACCTATGACCAGTCAAGAATAGTAATTATGATGCAGGTTCTATGTAACGACGGACCGGGTCGTTACACGCGTGCCACAAAATCCCATGAGAGACCCTACTGCCGTCCCTTGGAACTACAACCAGACGGTGGTCACATACAAAGGAAAGGAAGTTAGGGGGGAAGTAAATGAAATAAACCAATCTGGGAAGTATCACAAACCAGAAGAATTGAACAAAACCAAGAAGAAGCGGCCCCCCCTCAAAAAGCCTGTTACTGCTAAAGAAGCGGAGGAATTTTTGCGAAAGATGAAAACCGCAGAGTATGCTGTAATGGATCAACTTAGAAAGACTACCTCCCAGGTTTCACTTTTGTCTCTACTGATGAGCTCAAACGAACACCTGAAGGTGCTTCTAAAGACACTGAATGAGGTATATGTTCCGATTGAAACCACAATTGAACTATTGGAAAGAATGGCAGAGTGATTTTTTGAAGTCAACTGTATCTCCTTCATCCGAAATGACTTGCCTCCAGAAGGAGCCGCCCATAACAAATCCCTTCACTTAACTATCAGTGTGAAGGATATTATGTGAAAAAGATTATGTTAGACGATGGGTCCGGAGTCGACATTTTCCCTCTTTCAACATTACAGAGGATGGAAATCGGGACAGAAAGGATAACCAAACAATGTTTGTGTGCGTCTTTCGACAATGTCAAGCGGGATACGATAGGGTAAATTGAATTGGTCCTAACTATTGACCCCGTGGATTTTGAAGTAACATTCCAAGTTCTGGACATGGACACGTCATATAATTTTCTCTTAGGAGACCATGAATCAATGCCGCAGGAGCCGTGACCTTTACTCTCCATTAAATGGTCAAATTCGAACATGAAAACCAAGAAATAGTTGTCCACGGAGGAGATGAATAGTCAATTTATAGGGACCCGTCAGTCCCATGTCTGGAGGCTAGAGAGGGAAGTGCACACATCGTTTACCAAGCCTTTGAAATTGTGGTCGCAAATCAGTGCGGAGATGGAACCCCGTGTCCTCAACCCTGTTTATCAAACACATCAATCATGGTCTCTAGTGAAATGATCAAACATGGGTACAAGCCCGAGAAAGGACTCGGCGTATCCTTACAGGGCGTCACAGAACCCGTCACCTTGGCTGTCAATAAGACGTTCTTTGGAAAAAGTTTCCAAGCTACCCATGCTGACGAAAAATAGGCCAATAAACGTAAGAAAAATGGGTGGGTACTGCCTCAGCTAATCTGCACCTCGCCAGATCATTTGTTAAGCCAAGATATATAGAAGAAGAAGAATAGGACTTCACGGCCGAAGAAATTGAGGAAATCTGTGAGGCAATGAGGCAAATGATGTACGAGGTACACATGGTCCAACCGGGCGAAGGCTCGAGAACTTCTGAGGTGCAATACATGGGGCCCATTCTAAAATTCAAAATTGGAAGGCTACTCCATTCCCCGTCAGGCGGGAATCCTGGTAGTTCAGTTTTGCCATCTTTTGTTCATTCCGAGTTATTTCAGGGTGTAAATTGAATGTTTTAGTTTGTTGTCTTTTAAATTTCAATGTAAACCCTCCTATCTTCAAATTCAATGAAATTAAATCAATATTTCATCTTTTATGAATCTCTTTGTACTATCTTTTCTGATTTTGCTATTTTTCTTATCTTTCTCTTTTCAGTTCTAATAATGCAGACTTAAATAACATGACAGGCTTGCGGACTTCATGCCTAGATCCTAAAACGTTGTCTAACTGTGATATAATGAATCAAGAACCAGATTATGATGAATATGAGGCCTTTAGGGAGATAAATCAAGAATTGGAACAATTTGAGAATAAGCCTAAGCCAAACCTAAATGAAACCAAGTTAGTTAATTTGGGCAGTTCAGAAGAGATCCGAGAGACCATGATAAGCATTCACGCCGAGGAAAAAACTAGAGATGCATTGATCTAACTCTTGTTTGAATTTAAAGACGTGTTTTCCTGGTCTTACGATGATATGCCAGTAGTAAGTGTCGATTTGGTAGTATATAAGTTGCCAACGTATCCCGGTTGTCCACCTATCCAACAAAAGCAAAGAAAATTCAAAACAGACATCAGCGATAAGATTAAAGAAGAGGTTACCAAACAATTAAAAGCCGGTGTAATCCGAGTAGTCCGATATACCACATGGTTGGCCAATGTAGTCCTAGTACCAAAAAAGGAGGGTAAGATCCGAGTATGTGTGGACTATAGAGATTTGAACAAAGCAAGCCTTAAGGACAACTTCCCATTACCAAACATCCACATCCTTGTCGATAATTGTGCCAAACATGAGATACAATATTTTGTGGATTGTTATACTGGGTATCACCAAGTCCTGATGGATGAAGAAGATGCAGAAAAGACAATTTTCACCACACCATGGGGCACTTACTGTTACAGGGTCATGTCATTCAGTCTGAAAGACGCCGGGGAAACTTACATGAGAGTTATGACCGCTATCTTCCATGACATGATGCACCAGGAAATTGAGGTGTACGTAGATGATGTGAACATTAAATCCAGAACACAAGAAAGCCATGTGCGAGATCTGAGAAAATTCTTTGAGCGCCTGCCCAGGTATGACTTGAAATTGAACCCAGCTAAATGTGCATTCAAAGTTCCATCTGGGAAACTCTTAGGGTTTATAGTCAGTCGGATGGGTATTGAGTTAGATCCTACAAAGATAAAATCTATCCGAGATTTACCAACTCCGAAAACCAAGAAAGAGGTCATGAGTTTGCTAGGAAGGTTTAATTACATCAGTAGATTCATCGCTCAGCTTACTACCACATGTGAGCCCATATTTAAGATACTAAAGAAAGACGCAGCGATTAAATGGACGGATGAATGTCAAGAAGCTTTTGATAAAATCAAAGAATACTTGTCAAATCCGCCAGTGCTGGTCCCGCCGGAGCCTGGAAGACCTTTGTTCTTGTACTTGACGGTCTTGGATAATTCTTTTGGTTGTTTTCTTAGGCAACATGATGCAACCGGGAAGAAAGAGCAAGCCATATATTACTTGAGCAAGAAATTTACTGGTTATGAAGCCAAGTACACTTTGCTAGAAAGAACTTGTTGCGCCTTGACTTGGATTGCACAAAAGCTTAGACATTATTTGTTGGCCTATACCACGTACCTCATAACCCGATTGGACCCTCTAAAGTACATATTCCAAAAACCAATGCCCACGGGAAGGCTGGCCAAATGGAAAATCCTGCTCACTGAGTTCGATATTGTCTATGTCACCCGCACGGTTATGAAAGCCCAAGCCTTGGCCGATCGTCTAGCTGAAAACCCAGGTGATGACGAATACCAACCCCTAAGCACTTATTTCCCAGACGAGGAAGTAAATTCAGTTGAAGTAATTTCAGAAGATACTAAGACTTGGAAAATGTTCTTTGATGGAGCTGTAAACGCAAAGGGTGTTGGGATTGGGGTAATTTTGATTTCGCCCACTGGTCAGCACTATCCGGCTACAACCCGGATTTGGTTCTTATATACGAATAACATTGCTGAATATGAAGCTTGCATCATGGGAATGAACATGGAAATTGATCTGGATGAGGAAGAACTATTAATAATAGGAGATTCTGATTTGATCATTCGGTAAGCCCAAGGTGAATGGGAAACTCGAGATATCGAGTTCATACAGAAAACATGTGGAAGATCTCAGCAAACGGTTCAAATCCGTTGAATTCAGGTATATTCCTCGATTCCAGAATGAATTAGTTTATGCACTAGCTACCTTAGCTACAATGTTGCCATATCCGGGCAATGTCCATATTGACCCGTTGGAGATTCGAGTCCGAGAAAGACATAGTTATTGCAACACAGTTGAAGTAGGACCAGATGTCCGACCATGGTACCATGATATTAAAAGGTTCCTGAAAACAAAAGAATACCACGAGCAAGTTAATGGACACCAAAAGAGAACCATTAGAAGGTTTGCCAACAGTTTCTTCTTAAGCGGAGAAGTGTTGTATAAGAGAACTCCAGATCTGAATCTTTTAAGATGTGTATATGCTAAAGAAGCTGAAAAGATCATGAACGAAGTGCATTAGGGAGTATGTGGTCACCACATGAACGGATATGTCCTTGAAATAAAATCCTGCGGGCAGGTTATTACTTGATAACCATGGAAAAAGATTGCTTCAGTATTGTCCGGAAGTGCCATCAGTGTCAGATACACGGTGACTTGATTTATGCACTGCCTTCAGAATTGCATACTATGTCAACACCTTGGCCGTTTGTTGCTTGGGGTATGGATGTCATTGGGTCGATCTATCCGAAAGCCTCAAATGGACACAGATTCATCCTAGTTGCCATTGATTATTTCACAACGTGGGTCGAAGCGGTCACTTTCAAAACTATGACCAAGAAAGCAGTGGTGGATTTTGTATATTCCAATATTATATGTCGTTTTGGTATTCCAAAGACTATCATTACCGACAATGCTACAAATCTGAATGGTCACCTGATGAGGGAGGTATGCGAATAGTTTAAAATTATTCATCGCATATCTACCACTTACCAACCCAAATCCAATGGCGTCGTTGAAGCGACAAACAAAAATATTAAGAAGATCCTCAGGAAAATGATTATAAATTCTAGGAAATGGCATGAGAAGCTGCCTTTTGCATTATTAGGATATCGTACAACCATGTGCACATCAGTCGGGGCTACGCCTTACTTATTGGTTTATGGTACTGAAGTCGTAATACTTGCGGAAGCCGAAATTCCTTCTCTTCGAATCATTGTTGAAGATGAGATCGAGGATGATGAATGGGTAAATACCCGGCTAGAACAATTAACTATGATCGATGAAAAGTGGATGGACGCGGTTTGTCACGGGCAGTTGTACCAACAAAGAATGGCCAGTGCTTACAATAAGAAAGTGCGTCCTAGAAACTTCGAGGTGGGGAAACTCGTTCTAAGGTGTATTCTCCCGCATCATGAGGAAGCAAAAGGAAAGTTCGCTCCGAATTGGAAAGGTCCATACATTATAAGAAAATTGCTGCCAAAAGGGGCATTGTACTTAGGAGATATTGAAGGAAATGACCCTGAAACGGCTGTCAATGCAGATGCAGTCAAAAGGTATTATGTTTAACCCCTTTCGAGATCTTAATACTCTCCGATTGGGATGATGAAGGATTTCATTCCCACTACTCAAACACTATCAACTTTTTGTAAACCCTTTGAGCCGGTTACTTTTCTTTGGTCACCCTCCTTGGAATCTGAAAGTTCAATAAAACAAATCAATCAATCAGAAAACAAAAACAAAATGTTTCCTTGAACTATGTTCGACTTAATTCCGAAAGGATACGTAGGCATCCTCACTCTAGGGTTCAGTCACACCAAAATAAAAATCCGAATTCCCCCGAAGATGAAACCAGGGCAGAATTTACAATGGTTTGGCGACTCTTTCACTTGAAAGGTTCCAAGGTTGTAATTCAATTCAAATTCTTTCTACCCAAATCCTGTTCAAGTCTTTCCGATCAATCGGTAAAGATGTCCTAAATTGGAGAATACAATGACTTGGATTTGATACAACCAAATGAGAGAAATAAAATAAGAGAGTCTTATTGGTGAAAACCCACACATGCACCATAGGGCGATGGTAAGCAGAGAAATCAAAAATGAGAGAGCCTCATTAGTGAAAACTCAAAAAGAGCACCACAAGGCGATGGTGAGAAGAGGAATGAGAGAATTTAGCTAGTGAAAACCCGCAAAAGGCACCACTGATCGAAAAGAGGATAATTGATCACTGACACAGACACAGTCTTGAGCAAGGTTTCTCAATCTTGAGGTATAAGCTACAATGGATTTCTGAGAGTTGGACGGTTCACACAGATCGAGCATCCAGTCCAAGAGGCATGTCATGTTCATTAAATTCTGCATACACTCCAGATAAGTCCTCCGTTCCTTTCCCCGAAAAGGATAATTGTTATCTAAATTTATTTTCCCATTCCGTTATTTATTTTTCTTTCAATCCCTTTCGGTCTAACTCTATTCTGAAACTGAGACAAAGAAATGATGGCAAGACTTATTTACAAGGTTCTCATTTGGTACAGCTAGCACGCAAAAGGCGCCCGGCCTCGGCAGGTGCATCGAGTCGACCTCGACTGGCCATGATGGCTGATGCTTTGAAATTAAGGATTCCTGAAAAGGAAAAGGAATCAAATTCAAAATTCCACAAAGGAAAAATAAAGTTAAAGAAGGATAAGTCCACATGATTAACCGTCCCGGTAAAGTTTTGGAAAAATTAAGATCTCCGGGTTTAGAAATGAAACCAATCCCCAGCGAGCAAGCAAGCAGTTGAGATTTCGTCAAAATGATGGGCCAAGATCAAGTGATCAAGATGATCAAGTCCACAAAACCAACCACCATTTCAAATTGAAAAATTGTTCTTTGTTTGAAGAAAACAGGAAAGAGGTACAACCCAAAAGCAACCTGGCAAGAAGCAGGGGCAACCAAAAAGAAATTGCGCAAGGGCAAGAAGCAGCTTTGCAAGAACAACTTCAAAAGGGAAGTCTCCGCCAAATTCTTTCTTGCATTCACTTATTCTCTGAATTAAAAGAAGAAAAGAAGAAATGATGTTGAAAATATCCAAAACTACGGTATTATAGGGTCTCTAATCCCTAGTTACATCCTTTCTAACATAAGGTCCCACTCCCTAGTTGATGCCAGTATAACCTGATGTTTTTCCAACATAGGGTCCCACTCCCTAGTTGATTGCAGCATAACCTGATAACTTTCCAACATAAGGTCTCCACTCCCTAGTTTATACCAGCATAACCTGATGACTTTCCAACATAGGGTCGTCATTCCCTAGTTGATGCCAGCATAACCTGATGACTTTCCAACGTAGGGTCTCATCCCCCAGTTGATGCTAGCATAACCTGATGACTTTCCAATGTAGGGTCTCCCATCCCCTAGTTGATACCAGCATAACCTGATGACTTTCCAAAATAGGGTCGCCACTCTCTAGTTGATACCAGCATAACCTGATAACTTTCCAACATAGGTTCCCACTCCCTAGTTGCTGCCAGCATAACCGGATGATTTTCCAATGTAGGGTCTCCCATCCCCTAGTTGATGCCAGCATAACCTGATGACTTTCCGCATAGGGTCCCACTCCCTAGTTGATGCCAGCATACCTGATGACTTTGCATCATAGGCTCCCATTTCCTAGTTGATGCAAGCATAACCTGATGACTTTACAACGTAGGGTCTCCCATCCCCTAGTTGATGCAAGCATAACCTGATGACTTTCCAACGTAGGGTCTTCCATCCCCTAGTTGATACTAGCATAACCTGATGACTTTCCAAAATAGGGTCGCCACTCCCTAATTGATACCAGCATAACTTGATGACTTTCCAACATAGGTTCCCACTCCCTAGTTGATTCCATCATAACCGGATGATTTTCCAACGTAGGATCTCCCATCCCCTAGTTGATGCCAGCATAACCTGATGACTTTCCAACATAGGGTCCCACTCCCTAGTTGATGCCAGCATAACCTGATGACTTTCCAACATAGGGTCTCTACTCCATAGTTGATGCCAACATAACCTGATGACTTTCCAACATAGGGTCCCACTCCCTGGTTGATGCCAGCATAACCTGATGACTTTCCAGCATAGGGTCGCCATTCCCAAGTTGATACCAGCATAACCAGGTGATTTTCCCAACATAGGGTTTCCAATCCCTAGTTGATTTTACGTTTAGACATATGGTCTCCATTCCCTAGTCTACATTTACTCCGGGTACACCACTCCCCCCCCCCCCTTTATCGCTTTCAATAATGTAGTAGTATAGAGTTTTGTTACAATAACTCACAAAATTTTCCTAGTGAAAACAGGGGCTGAAAATTTTGTTCGTTTGTTTTGATTCCTGAGACGGTTATACCTCGAAGCACAGGATTCGAGACGACCAAAAGAAGAAGTCTCAATCTAGAATAAAAGAAAAGAGTTGAACCCAAAGTACAGAAGCGGAAAAGATGTGGACTGCTCAAGACAATATTAAAGTCACAAGTTATGCATGTCACCTTGATCCGAAAAAGTTGAAGAAGATTGAACCAGCACCTGCAGCTAACAAGCATCAAGATCCAGATCAGAGTCTGCATAAAAAACCAGTCAAGACTCAAGACCAAGCTTCAGAATATTTATAGGTAGGAATCTTGTAACTCGTAGCTGATAGGCTTAGTTTGTTTTCTTCATTTTGACTTTGGTGTAATAAGGAGTTCAGCAGCAGTAACAACAGCAACGGTAGTAAAATCACAGCTTTCCGGTAGTCTCAGTTACCAAAACTTCCAGAACTACACTGACCTGATTCCTTTATATCCAAGGATATGTATTGTCACGACCCAAATTCCCAACCCGCGGGATCGTGATGGGCCCTAACACAATACTTTCTGGGCAAGCCAATGCTAGAAATTAATTAACCATTTTCTTTCGAACATTTACTTAAACGCAATAAGACAATTTAAAATAAACTAAATCCAATAATTTCCAACGAATAACTTTATGAATAATAATAATAATCAATAATTAAGTCGAACCACGAACTAAATATATAACTATGAGACTACCCTAGGGTCTGGTGTCACAATTCACGAACCACTAAGAATACTACAAATAATGGGCTGAAAGAATTATGTATCTATTTTGAATATAATAAAACAGTGTCTATAGATACTCGTCACATCACTTATACACCACACACATGAAAATTCACATAGCAATTAAGTGGGGATTGTTATTCCCTCAAGTCAAGGTTAAACCAAGCACTTACCTTAATTTCACAAGTAAATCACTGCTCTAGCACAATTTTTCCTTTAGAATTTGCCTCTAACCCACTCGAATATAATCACAATTGGTTCAATATCATCAATTATAGCTTAAAGGAATCAACTTTATGGAAAAACTATGGCTTTCCTATGTTTTCTTATCAAAATACAACAATCGACCCCAGATCCGCTTGGTCTAAACTCGACGTTCATACCAAAACCCGTTTACCTAATCTCCCCCGATCCCAGATATACAATGTGTTTTGGAATACAACCTCAATTTCGAGGTCCAAATACCCAAATTATGAAATTCCTAAGTTCTACCCAAAACCTCCAATTTTTACCATGAAAACTCTAGATTTTTGGTTGAAATCTTGTTAAAAGTTGTTAAGGAATGAAAGGAATTAGTTAGAGATCACTTAACAATGATTTGGAGAAGTTTGGGTCCTTGAAAAATCGCCTATGGAGGTTTAGGGTTTGAGTGAATTGAAAAAGAAGTGAAAAACCCGTCAAAAATATGATATAACAGGTTGCGGGTCTCGCATTTGCGAACTGGAGTTCGCATTTGTGAACCCTGGGGTTTTTCGCAAATGCGATAAAAATGTCGCATTTGCGACAAGGTGGCATTTCAAAATTGCGACCCTAAATCTCATATTTGCAAGATCTAGGGCTGGACCAGGACTTCGCAAATGCGAAGCCTGATCTCGTAAATGCGAGATCAGAGGCCTACAACACCAGTTTCAGTTGTTGGGTATTTTTCTAAGTTTAGACACTCTGTAGCTTACTCGAAACTCACCCGAGACATCGGGGCTCCAAACCAAACATGCACACAAGTCTAAGAACATCATACAGACTTGCTCGTGCGATCAAATCATCAAAATAACATCAAAAACCACAAATTTAGCCTCAAAACTCAACATTTTCTCAAGAACACTCAAATTCCTAACCTTTCGGCCGGAAGTCCGAATCACGTCAAACCAACTCCAATTCTCATCAAATTTCACATATAGAACTTAAATATCATAACAAACTTGTTCTGGACTCCAGAACCAAAATACGATCCTTATACAAACAATTTCACCTATTATTTCATTTCTTTATTTCTTGTAATAACCAGCTGAACAATTTTCTTAAAAAATTGTTTTCTAAGGCTAGGGACCTCGGAATTCAATTCCGGGCATACCGCCAAGTCCCATATTTTACTGCGGACCTCTCGGGATCATCGGAACACATATCCGGGTCCATTTAATCAAAATGTTGACCAAAGTCAACTAAAACCAAATTTTAACTCTAGAAATTACTATTTCTCATATTTTCACATAAAACCTTTTTGGTTTCACGCCCGGACTGTGCACGAAAATCAAGGTAAATAAAATTAATATTTTTAAGGCTAATGAGTCTGGAATGGAGTCTTAATCTATAAGATGACCCTTTGGGTCATCACAATCTACACCTCTAAAACAAATGTTCGTCCTCGAACGGACACAGAAAATTACCTGAACTGGCAAACAAGTGGGGATATAAACTCTGCATGTTCGACTCGGACTCCCAAATAGGTGCCTCAATAGGCTGACCCCTCCACTGCACTCATATTGAAGGGTAAATCTTTGATCTCAACTGACGAACCTAGAATAGCTACCGGCTCCTCCTCATAAGTCAAATCTTTGTCCAATTGGACAGAGCTCAAGTCTAACACGTGGGACGGGTCACCATGATATTTCTGGAGCATAGATACATGAAATACTGGATGAATTGAGGATAACCCTGGAGGCAACGCAAGTCTATAAGCTACCTCCACTCTATCAAGAATCTCAAATTGCCCGATATACCTAGGGCTCAACTTACCCTTCTTCCCAAATCTCATAACACCCTTCATGGGCGATACCCAAAGTAATAATCTCTCTCCAACCATGAATGTCACATCCCAAACCTTACGATCGGCGTAACTATTTTTCCTAGACTAAGTTGCACGAAGTCGATCCTGTATCTAAGGCCTCTTGAACTAAGTCTGTACCCAATAATCGAGCCTCTCCTGGTTCAAACCACCCAACTGGCGATCTACATCGTCTACCATATAATGCCTCATAGGGATCCATCTGAATTCTCGACTTATAACTATTATTGTAGGCAAACTCTGCCAACGGCAAGAACTGATCCCAAGAACCCCCAAAGTCAATAACACAAGCGCGAAGCATATCCTCTAAAATCTGAATAGTACGCTCGGACTGCCCGTCCGTCTGAGGATGAAATGCGGTGCTCAACTCAACTCGGGTACCAACTCTCACTGAACTTCCCTCCAAAAGTGCAAAGTGAACTGCGTACCTCGATCAGAAATGATAGACACGGGCACACCGTGAAAGAAAACAATCTCTCGAATATATATCTCTGCCAACTGCTCTGAAATGTAAGTACTTGCCACTGGAATGAAATGTGCTGATTTAGTCAACCTATCCACAATAACCCAAATGGCGTCGAACTTCCTCTGAGTCCGTGGGAGTCCAACAACGAAGTCCATAGTGATACGCTCCCACTTCCACTCAGGAATCTCTATCTGCTAAAGTAAACCACCGGATCTCTAATGCTCATATTTCACCTGTTGGCAATTCAAACAACGAGCCACATAAGCAACAATATCTTTTTTCATCCTTCGCCACCAGTAGTGCTGCCGCAGTTCCTGGTACATCTTAGCAGCACCCAGGTGAATAGAATACTTAGAACTGTGAGCTTCTTCAAGAATCAACTCATGAAGGCCATCAACGTTAGGCACACATATACGACCCTGCATCCTCAAAACACCATCATCTCCAACTGTAACCGTCTTGGCACCACCGTGCCGAACTGTGTCCCTAAGGACCATCAAGTGCGGGTCATCATCCTGCCGATCTCTGATACGCTTGAATAAGGAAGACCGAGCAACTGTACAAGCTAGGACATGGCTGGGCGAAATATCCAACCTCACGAACTGATTAGCCAATGTCTGAATATTTGAAGCTAACAGTCTCTCACCAACTGGAATACATGCAAGGCTTCCCATACTTACTGCTTTCCTACTCAATGCATCAGCCACCACATTGGCCTTCCCTGGATGATACAATATAGTGACGTCATAATCTTTCAATAACTCTAACTATCTCCTCTATCTAAAATTAAGATCCTTTTCCTTGAACAAGTACTGGAGGCTATGATGATCCGTGTAAACTCACATGGCCCGCCATAAAGATAGTGCCTCCATATTTTCAATGCATGAATAATGGCTGCCAACTCTAAGTCATGTACAGGATAATTCTTCTCATGAGTCTTTAACTGTCGAGACGCGTATGCTATCACCCTACCCTCCTATATTAATACCGCTCCCAAACCAACACGGGAAGCATCACAATACACCGTGAAAGATCATGAACCTGATGGTAACACCAACACCGGTGTTGAAGTCAAGGCGGTCTTGAGATTTTGAAAGATCGCCTCACACTCGTCCGACCATTTAAATGAGCACCTTTTTGAGTCAGTCTCGTCATCGGGGCTGCTATAGACGAGATCCCCTCCACAAAACGACGGTATTATCTCGCCAAACCCAAGAAGCTCCTGATTTCCATGGGTGAAGTGGGTCTAGGACAGTTCTTGACTGCCTCTATCTTCTTAGAATCTACTTGAATACCTTCAACTGATACAATGTGACCCAAGAAATCTACTGAGTCTAACCAGAACTCACACTTCGAAAATTTTGCATACAACTAATTGTCCCTCAAAGTACGAAGTGCTATACGGAAGTACTGTTCATGCTCCTCCCGATTGCGGTTAGTATATAAGAATATCATTATTGAACACAATTATGAAGGAATCTAGATAAGGCTTGAAAACTCTATTCATCAAATCTGTAAAGGCTGCTGGGGCGTTAGTCAAGCCAAAAGACATCACCAAAAATTCATAGTGCCCATACCTTGTCCGAAAGGCTGTTCTAGGAACATCGGACGCCCTAATCTTCAACCGATAGTAGCCCGATCTCAGATCAATTTTTGAAAACACACTGTCTCCCTGAAGCTTATCAAATAGATCATGAATTCTCGGCAATGGATACTTATTCTTTATAGTAACTTTATTCAACTTCTGGTAATCTATACATATTCTCATCGATCTATACTTCTTCTTTACAAATAAAACCGATGCACCCCAGGGCGAGACACTAGGTATAATGAAACCCTTATCAAGCAGGTCTTGCAACTACTCTTTCAATTCTTTCAACTCTGGTGGGGCCATCCAGTATGGAGGGATAGAAATGGGCTGAGTGCCCGGAGCCACATCAATGCAAAAATCAATATCCCTGTCGGGTGGCATCCCCGACAGGTCTGCAGGAAACACTTCGGGAAACTCCCGAACAATAGGCACCGAATCTATCGAAGAAACCTCGGCATTAGAATCACGAATATGAGCCAAATAATCCAAACACCCCTTCTCAACCATGCAACGACTTGGTATAAGAAATCACTCTGCTGGGAGAGTGACCAGGAGTCCCTTTCCATTCTAACCGAGGCAATCCTGGCAAAGCTAAAATAACTGTCTTGGCGTGACAGTCCAAGATGGAATAATAAGGTGACAACCAATCCATGCCCAAAATGAAATCAAAATCGACCATGTCAAGAAGCAAAAGGTTACACTAGTTTCAAGACCCTTAATAATGACATGCACGAACGATATACATAATCTACAACAATAGCATCCCCCACCGGCGTAGACACATAAACAGGGACACTCAAAGAATCGCGGGGCACAACCAAATACGAGGCCAAATAGGATGACACATAAGAATAAGTAGACCTCGGATCAAACAAAACTCAAGCATCTTTATTACAAACTGAAATGGTACCTGTGATAACTGCATCGGAGGACTCCGCCTCGGGTCTGGATGGAAATGCATATAATCGGGGCTGGGCCCCACCACCCTAAACTGCATCACCGGGAGGACCCCTGACAGGTGGTCCTCCACCTCTAACGGGCTGGCCACCACCTCTAGCAGGCTGGCCTCCACCTCTAGTATGCTGACCTCCACCTGTAACATTATGACCTCTACCTCGGACTACCTGACCCCTACCTCTGGCTGGATGGGCAGGTGGTGCTGCAGCTGGTACCGGAACTATAACACGAGAATTCTGGTACTGAGGCTGATTACCCAAAAATTTTGGACAAGATCTCTGAATGTGCCCATACTCACCACGCTTATAACATCCATCCTGATACTGGGGCTAACCCTGATGAACCGGCTGACCACGATGATAACTCTGAAGAGGAGGTGCTCTGGTAGGGGCTGACTGATCAGAATAAGGAAAGTAAGAGCCACGACCCCCTGAGGCACCATGGGATGTCTGAAGTGCTGAATTGAATGGCTTAGAAGAATGGAATCTACCCTGAGTATCTCCGCCTCCAGACGAAGCACCGCTAAATCTACCAGCATGGCGAGGTCTCTTGTCTGACCCCTGACCTCCCATCCTGAGAACCGTCTCAACTCTCCTGGCCACATTGGCCGCATCCTGAAATGAAATCTCAATCCCTGTCTCTTTAGCCATCTACAACCTGATGGGCTGGGAAAGGCCCTCAATAAATCTCCTAACCCTCTCTCTCTTTCAGTAGGCAACAAAAGAATAACATGCCGAGCCAAATCGACAAAACAATTCTCGTACTGGGTAACGGTCAGGACACCCTGCAGAAGACGCTCAAAATAATGATGTTTCTCTTCTCTCGTAGTAATAGGCAAAAATTTCTCCAAAAAGAGGTGAGAAAACGGATCTCAAGTCAAGGCAGGCGACCCAGCTAGTCTAGTCAACAAATAATCCCTCCATCATTTCTTGGCGGAACCAGTCATCTGAAACGCGGCGAAGTCGACCCCATTGGTCTCCAAAATACCCATATTACGAAGAACCTCATGACAAATGTCCAGATATTCCTGAGGATCCTCTGAAGTAGCACCATTGAAGTGAATAGGGAAAAGCTTGATAAACCTGTCCAATCTTCACAAAGCATCGGTGGACATAGTTGCCCCATCAATGGACGGTGCTGGAGCAACTGGCTGAATTACCCCAACTGGATTGGTTGCTGGGGTCTGAACCTGAGGAGTAGTCTGATTAGGAGTGTTGGTAACAAGAGTCTGGACCCCTCCTCCAGCCTGAGATGCGCCTGCTACAACAGGGAGTGCGCCAGTCTGGGCTACACTCTCCATAAGAACCACTAATATGACCAAAGCATCATGAAGTATCGGGGTAGCAATAAACCCCTCTGGAACCTGAGCTGGTCCAGCTGGAACGATCTGAGGTGGAGCCTCCCCACCCCCCCAATATCAATATGGGGCTCCGCAACCGTAGCTGCTGTCTGAGCATTAGTCTGTGTCCTTCCCCTGCCTCGGCCCTAGACGTGACCTCAGCCTCTGCCCCTAATAGAAGTTGCTGCTACTGGAAGACCGGATTTTTGGTCAGCGGAAGGGGAAGCATGTGTTCTCGCCATCTGCGAGAGAATAGAAGAGTTCAATCAGTATTTGAGATACCAAGAATCGCACGATAGAGTAGAAATAAAAACTGATTTTGTTCCTGACTTCATAGCCTCTGTGAGATAAGTACAGACGTCTCCGTACCTATCCCTCAGACTCTATCAAGCTTGTTCGTGAATTGTGAGACCTATTCAACCTAGTGCTCTGATACCAACATGTCACGGCCCAAATTCCCAACCCCCGGGATCGTGATGGCGCCTAACACATTACTTGTTATGCAAGCCAATGTTAGAAATTAATTAACCACTTTCTTTCGAACATTTACTTAAACGCAAAAAGACAATTTAAAATAAACTAAATCCCATAATTTCCGATGAATAACTTCATGAATAATAATAATAATTAATAATAAAGCCAAACCACGAACTAGATATATAACTATGAGACTACTCCGGGGTCTGGTGTCACAATTCACGAACCACTAAGAATACTACAAATAATGGGCTGAAAGAATTATGTATCTTTTTTTAATGTAATAAAACAGTGTCTATAAAATTAAGAGAAGACTCCAGGAATCTGCGGACGTCAGCAGATCTACCTCGTGTCTCCAAACGAAAATGCTCAGCTACTAAGATCTCCTAACTCTGGTCGGTACCTGGATCTGCACAAAAGAGTGCAGAGTGTAGTATCAGTACAATCGACCCCATGTATTGAGTAAGTGCCGAGCCTAATCTAGACGAAGTAGTGATGAGGCTACGCCAGGGCATTAACAATATAACCTGTGAACAATATATAATAAAGCAAGAAGGAAAAATTCTAAAATAAACAAATCAATAATTGTAGCAACAATTAAAAAAACTCAGCCACCTTTTCCAGGTCTCAGCTATAACCAAATCTCACATAAGTTTCAAAATTTCCAAACTTCGACTTTAAAAATAAAAGTAAGTGAAAAATATGTAAAGTAGTAAAGTAAAATAGTAAGTTTTCAAATCTTTATTTTGAAAATCAATAAAACATAAGTGTCATCCCTTATCGTTCCTTGTTGCAACGTGCAACCCACCACCACCTGTCCACCCTTATTGCTCCTCCCTATATATATCACCCTTATTGCTCATGTTGCGGCGTGCAACCCGATCCCACCTGTCCACCCTTATCACTCCTTGTTGCGGTGTGCAACCCGCTCCCACCAGACATATCATATCACTTTATTTATGAAAATTTTCACAATTCAGTCCAAAGCCCTTAACAATATTTATATATCAACAATTGTAAACAGAATTCTGTACAACTCATAAACTTCATCAATTATCATTTCACAATGAGACCAACCGGAATATATATATAATCAAATACTGTCAACCAACTCATCTTTTTATGTGTCACAATGAAACCAAGGGAACAACCAACACTTCCAAATACTTGAAACAATATCTAACAACAAGTTAACGAAACCAAGTAATCATGGAGACATCAATGAGCATAAAACAATTAAGCCATGAATCACATAAATTGGAAACAGGAAAAGAGATCATGTTCAACAACCAAATTGGTGGTGTATAGAAACTCGTCACGTCACCTATACACCACACACATGCAAATTCACATAGCAATTAAGTGGGGATTCTTATTCCCTCAAGTCAAGGTTAAACCAAGCACTTACCTCAATTTCACAAGCAAATCACTGCTCTAGCACAACTTTTCCTTTAGAATTTGCCTCTAACCCGCTCGAATCTAATCACAATTGGGTCAATATCATCAATTATAACTTAAAGGAATCAACTTTATGGAAAAAATATGGCTTTCCTATGTTGTCTTATCAAAATACAACAATCGACTCTGGACCCCCTTGGTCTAAACTCGAGGTTCGGACCAAAACCCATTTACCCAATCTCCTCCGAGCCCGGATATACAATTGGTTTTGGAATCCGACATCAATTTGAGGTCTAAAACCCCAAATTTTGAAATTCCTAAGTTCTACCCAAAAACCCCAATTTTTACCATGAAAACTCTAGATTTTTGATTGATATCTTGTTAAAAGTTGTTAAGGAATGAAAGGAATTAGTTAGAGATCACTTAACAGTGATTTGGAGAAGTTTGGGTCCTTGAAAAATCGCCTATGGAGGTTTAGGGTTTGAGTGAATTGAAAAGAAGTGAAAAACCCGTCAAAAATATGATATAACAGGTTGCGGGTCTCGCATTTGCGAACTGGATTTGGCATTTGGGAACCCTAGGATTTCTGGGGGTTTTCGCAAATGCGATAAAAATGTCGCATTTGCGACAAGGTGGCATTTCGCAGTTGCGACCCTAAATCTCGCATTTGCAAGATCTGGGGCTGGCCCAGGACTTCGCAAATGCAAATCCTAATCTCGCAAATGCGAGTTTAGAGGCCTGCAACACCAGATTTCAGTTGTTGGGTATTTTTCTAAGTTTAGACACTCTGTAACCTACCCGAAACTCACCCGAGTCCTCGGGGCTCTAAACCAAACATGCAAAGCAAGTCTAAAAACATCATACGGACATGCTCGTGCGATCAAATCATCAAAATAACATCAAAAACCACAAATGTAGCCTCAAAACTCAACATTTTCTCAAGAACACTCAAATTCCTAACTTTTCAACCGGATGTCCGAATCACGTCAAACCAACTCCGATTCTCATCAAATTTCACAGCTATGACTTAAATATCATAACAAATTTGTTCCGACCTCCGAAACCAAAATACGGGCTTGATACCAATAATTTCACATATTATTTTATTTCTTTATTTCTTGTAATAACCAGCTAAATAATTTTCTTCAAAAAAAAATTTCTAAGGCTAGTGACCTCGGAATTCAATTCCGGGCATACTCCCAAGTTTCATATTTTATTGTGGACCTCCCGGGATCGTCGGAACACATATTTGGGTCCGTTTAGTCAAAATAATTACCAAAGTCAACTAAAACTAAATTTTAACTGTAAAATTACTATTTCTCATATTTTCACATAAAATCTTCCCGGTTTCACACTCGGACTGTGCACACAAATCGAGGTAAATAAAAATATTTTTTTAAAGTCTAATGAGCCTAGAATAGTGTCTTGATTTATAAGATGACCCTTTGGGTCATCACATGTAGGTAACCTTTGAAGCAAGATTCGGTCAAACTTTTTCAAAATGCTTCCCATGGAGTATCAAAACGGGTAAAATTTATTCATGACTGCTCACTTTATCTTTGTCCGAAAATTCTTCGTGTTTCTGAACAAAGAGGGGCAGTTGTGAGCATGTAATTTTTACCCCACCAAAATATTCCTACAAAATTAATAAATATATTATTCCTATTTATTTTTATATTTTTAGAATTTTTGGTAATTATTTGAAATTATTTGCATATTGTTGAATTGTTTTATGTTTTAAGTCATGGAAAATAACAAAAAATATTTGAATCCTCATCATATAGAATTATTAGATTTTAATTAAATCTAGTACCTAATTACATAATTTAATTATATTATTAAAAGAAAATCACAAAATATTGTTTGTTTTTGACATTTTTTAGTCTTGGTGTTAAAATTAGTAATTTTTATTTTAAAGTTTAAGATTGACTAATTATGTAAATAATACAAATAGACAGCTAGTTTAATTTTACAATTTAAAATAATTTAGTACTTAATTTAGGATTTAGTTAAAACAATTAGATTTTTTATAATTAATTAAACAAAATGGGTGTAAATACACCTTGGCCGGACTGGGCCAGTTCTTAAATCAGCCCAATCCCAAAACTCAATCCAAAAAACACCCAAGCCCAATTCCCCAATCTGATCCACCCTAACTAGTATTCGATGCTTATAAATGGACAACCATATGGTTTTTTCAAATCATCGAGGGGTGTCAAACAGGGAGATCCACTCTCTCCAACATTATTCATATTAGCTGTTGAAGCCTTATTGAGAGTATTAAATGCATTGCACTCGAATTTGTACTTTTGTGGTTTTGGTATGTCTAAATGGAGTCCAAAGATAAACCACCTTGCTTATGCTGACAACATATTCATTTTCTCATCATCTGATGCAACTTCACTAAGGCTGATAATGGAGGTGTTACACTCATACGAGATTGCATCTGAGCAGCTTGTAAACAAAACCAAATCTGTTGTATATATGCATCACTTGTCTGACGTAGAGTTGGTTGAAAAAGCTGAGAGAATCACTGGCATTGGAAGACAGGATTTTCCATTTACATACCTTGGTTGTCCCATCTTTTATGCTCGAAGGAAAATGGACTACTATCAAGGATTGATGTCTAAGGTTCTTGACAAGCTGCATAGTTGGAAAGGTAAGCTCCTCTCTATTGGTGGAAGGGCAGTTTTAATAGCTAATGTCCTACAAAGCATGCCAATCCATTTGTTGTCTGCTGTCGATCCTCCTAATTATGTGATAAATAAGCTATACAAGATCTTTGCAAAATTCTTCTAGAGTAGCTCAGTAGGTGGAAGTAGCAAGCATTGGGCATCATGGAACATACTGTGTATGCCATATGAAGAAGGGGGGATTGGATTTAGATCGCTTCATGATGTGTCTAAGGCATTATTCTGTAAACTCTGGTGGAATTTCATAACAAAGCCTAGTATATGGAGCTCGTTTGTGAGTCAGAAATACTGTAAGAAGCTCAATACAGTGATAGTTCCATGGAGATATGGATCACATGTGTGGAGGAAAATGGTGGAATGCAAAGATATTATAGAGCATCAAATCATTTCGAAGCCAAAAATGGGTTCAGCTTTGTTTTGGTATGACAACTGGACTGGATTGGGAGCTTTATATTTCTTAGTTCCACCAGAATTTGGTATTGATGAGAGTATTAAAAATGTGTTTGAGGTGATGGAAAATGGTGCGTGGAATGTTAATAGACTGCTAGAGCTATTGCCAGCAGATTTAGCAGTGCATATCGTGGAAAAAATTACACCTCCAGTTCAACAAAATGTCTGAGATGTTCCATTTTGGATGCTTGAAACCAAAGGGCATTTCAGTGTAAAATTTGCTTGGGACTATCTTTGAAGAACGGATGATTCTAGAGTGACTTATAAAATGATATGGGTGAAAGGACTTCCATTTAAAATTTCATTCTTTATGTGGAAGGTATGGAGATCCAAATTACCACTTGATTGCTTCATGAGGAGATTGGGATACTTCATACCTTCGAAGTGCTGGTGTTGTGCAGATCCTAAGCAAGAATATCTGGTGCATGTATTTTTCACATCGAGGGTTGCTTATACTGTGTGGAAGTACTTTTTAGGTAGATCATGGATTGCTGTGGATGGACTGACTTTGCATCAAGCAATAACTAAGTGTTGGAATGCACAAGTATTGCCAAGAATTAAACCAATTATGTAGGATTTACCATCTTGTATTGTATGGGAGCTATGGAAGAGAAGAAACAACTTGAAATGTGGAGAGAATGTGTCTATTAGTAGGGTGATATACCAAGTATCAACAAGTCTTCAAGCACTAGTTCAATTGAGGAAGCCAGGTCTTACAGTCTCTCACAAGTGGCAGGAGTTGCTGCACATGTTAGAGAATTATACTCCAAGGTTGAAGTCTTATACAGTTATATGGGAATTTCCTAAAGAGGGGTGGATAAAAGTTAATACTGATGGATCCTCGAGAAGAAATCCAGGGAGAAGCTCGATTGATTTTTGTGTGAGAGATGATAAAGGGGATCTAATATCGGCTTTAGGGAGGGAGATTGCAGAAGGATCAAATAATGAAGCAGAGGCAGTAGCCATTTTGGAGGCTTTGAGACCGTGTAAAGCACAGAATCATGCACAAATCTAGCTTCAAACTGATTCCCTACTCATGAAGAATATAGCTGAAGGAATATGGAAACCACCATGGTATGTTACTGGGTATATGGAGGAGATTAGGAGTTTGATGGATGAGGTTGAAATAAGGGTGACACATATTTTTAGAGAAGGGAACAAATTGGCAGATCATCTAGCTAATTATGCCCTTGATATTGCAAAGATCGAATGCTATGACTTTTGGGATTTAGACACACAAGGCAGGAGGATAGTAAATGAGGATAAGATGCAATGCCCATGTTTAAGAGTGAGAGTTTCAAGGAACTAGAGTGTGAAGAGGGGAGAACAAATAGGAGTGAATCTCGATTCATTTCAACAAAGTATCGTGTTCAAATCTGGTGTGAGGATAGCATGAGAATACATTTTTTCACTAATTGTGTTTTCTTTTTTAAAGGAATAGCCATTGTATCTATGTCCTATTTCTCAAGGAAATTCCAGCTGGTGGTATTACTACTTAGTACTCATTCCACTGGGAGAGAATTGAGAATAGGATCAAGCATAGATAGCTAGAAATGCAAGCTGATGATCATTCTGCAACATTGGTATTGGAACATTGGACCAAAGGGAGCATTATGGAATAAGGAGGTGCAACTCATTTTGACAGATTTTGATACAGGGAGCCAGGCTAACAGTAACAGAAGATATCAGATTAACAACAAAACGGAAGAAGACCAAAATGCTACAACACAATCATACTGTCAACATGATCAAACCTTAAAGAGGGAGAGCATGCTAATCAAGTTTTTCACTAATATTGGGTTCTTTTATGCATGTGAGTTTTCTGTGTTGATGTCATATTCAATGATGGAACCTCAGCTAGTGGTATTAGTGCTATGCACTCAGTCCATTGAAGGGATGTCACAGGTATGCATAAACATAGAAGCAAAGAAAGGTACTCTGCTGCCCAATGTTTTCATCATATGCAGGTACGTTTGGCAAGATACATCAGCAACATATGAAGGTTTTGGACAAGATGCTCAAGAGGAGGTAAATACCTCATATACCCAGGAAGAAATACAACTAAATGCAGACATAGAGATACAACAACAACCACACTCACCTACCTTCAAAATGGACAGTTACACATATGATAACAGATGGTGCAAAGGTGCAAGAAACATTACTGTAATTATGCCCTTCTCCTGGCCCAACTTCCTAGTGGTGGTATTAGTACTATGTACTCGTTCCACTGGAGGGCAAGCCGGGAAAGGCACAAGCATGATAATGGTTGTCACAAGAGATAGACACAGTCACAAATTGCACACGTCGAGACAGCACTTTCCAGCAGGATTCATGGAGGCTGTGCATTATGATAAATCAAAAAACTCATCACATGCAGCTAGTAGGATATACAATGAACATAAGAGGACAGGAAGGTCACAGTTTCAGTCATGGATCGCACTTGAATTAAGAATGAGACTAGGAAAGTTCAGCACAGAAGATTGGTACTTGGCAACATGCATAGCAGGAAACAGTACTGTAATCATGGCCTTTCCTTGGCCCAACTTCCAAGTGGTGGTATAAGTAAAATGCACTCATTCCACTGGAGAGAAAGATGGGGAGGGCACAAACATGATAATGGACTTTTCAGGAGATGGACAAAGGCACAAAGGTCACACAGTATCCAGTTTGTTACTGTCGAGGCAGCACTTATCACAGGGACTTAGGGAAGATATGTACAGTATAAAAAGGGTCAATATCTCAGGTACGGCTACTAGGACATACAGGGAACACAAGCTGGGAGGAAGATCTCAAGGTCAGTCATGGAACGCAATCGAATTATGGGAGCTTAAATGCATGAGCATCACAGATAACATGTACTGGCCAGTGCTTGCAGCAGATAGCCATAGTTTTTCTGAAAATGCAAAGATCAGTGAGTACAGATCATGGAATTACAACATATTTGAGAGACACAACGGTACAGGCAAGAATGGAAAACAAATGCGCTACAATGCAGTAAATGGATATATTTGTAATAGGCTAGTTTTTATACTTATTGTAGGCTTTATTTTTCATATTATTAGTAGATCATTTTGTAATATCAATTTTGGGTTGCACAAACCCAAAGTTGATAACAGGATCTATGTAGTGCACATACTAGTGTCTTACTCTTAGTAAGACGTCATGCTACTTTGTTTTATTTTATTATATATATAAAAACTAGCCCTAGGCACTCTGTCTAGTGGATTGCTTAAAAAAATCCGATCCACCCCCCATTAAAACTAAATGGCATCGTTTAAGTGCCAGGCAATCCTGGTCGTTGATCTTCCATAGATCTAACGGCCCCGAACTCATCCCCCTTTTAGTATATAAGTGTCATAAGTCGTCCTCCCCCCATTTCAAACTTCCCCTCTCTCACATATTTCTCTAAGCCTCACCTAAATCCTTGCCGCCCTACCACCCTCCGCCTTAAGCCGCCGCCGGAATTTGCCGACGGCGGCGGCGACACCTGAAACCGCCCACAAACCACCCCTATCAACTCCCTTCACTGTTCACAGCCTCCCCCCACTAATCAAAACCCCAAAACCCCATAAAAACCAGTAGGTTTTGAGCTTGAAAAGAACCAGAAACCCTAGCTCCGCCTTAGAGCCGCCGCTGAAAATCGTCTACGACGGCGGCGGAATCCAAAAACCGCCCAAAATTATCCCATATACTCCCCTCACCCTCTTTAATCTCACCCTACATTAAATCCCCAAAAACCTCCCACCAGAATCAACATATCTTAGATCTGAAAACCCAAAAACCCTAGAGCCGCTGCCAGAAATCGCCTATGGCGGCGGCAGAATCCTAAACCTACCCAAAAACTTACCTTACAACAACCACACCCCCTAGAACCCTACTCTACCCACAGATCCCAAAAATCCCCCACTAAAAAAACTAGATCTTAGATCTAAGATCTTCCAAAACCCTAGATCTATCTTCCCTTTCTTTTTTACACCTAGTTCGTCTAAAAATCCTCCTGTCAAGATTTCCCATCAAGGATCTCAGATCCCAGATGGAAGTCTTGGCATGAGGGTTTTTAAACGCTAGATTTCCCTTTTTTTTTCAAAACAGTTTAGGTATAATTTCTTTCTTTTTCCCTTTTTATTTTCTATTTTTCATTTACCTTTATTATTACGTGTTTTATCTTTATTTTTATGTTTTTATTATTATTGTTTTTATGTGTTTGCTGTTATCTCCTTTAAAATTAATTAAATAGAATTCCTGTTATTTTCGTTTTTATTTGTTTGTTGTCATTTGGTAGTTATTAAGAATTGCGCCTCACTGAAATGGCCTATTCCACTTGGCTCAAAAATTGGGCATGTATGTGATAGACAGGCCCATAACTTTGTTAAATCTTAAGGGCCCAAGGTCTTTAGACCAAGAGTCACACGACTAAGGACCAGAATCGGTCTGGTTCTGAGGTAATTCCAAGGCCCTTAGGAGTCAATTTTGGAATCTTCTTTTGAGATTTTCAGTAAATGATTAGAAACTTCTAGAATAGGGATAATTATCACAATGCTGAGTAGGAAAGGATAGGGATAAGATCCCAAATATCCAGAAATTGGACAGTTGTCCATTTTCTGAGATAAGAAGGTACCACAAAGTGGACAACTGTCCATATTTCTATTAAGGAAAGATGTATTTTCCCTGATTTTAGGGAATGCTGGCAGATTCTTTTTTAGTACTCTAACCCTTATCCCTTTCACTCCCCCACTCTATATAAACACTCACCTTTTTCTTCATTAGAGATGGATATACTTACACACCTACACCTAGAGAAATACAGATCCACATACACAGAAAATTTTCCTAAAATTACTAAGTCTACACTGCTTTTAAGTTCATTGCCTTTCAATTTTCAAAACTTCTGAAAAACTAGTATTGTATTTCAGAAATAAAAACCAAAAAAAATTAGATTACTCTCCTACTGATTTTGTCAAGCTGGGACTAGGAATTCTTGGGCATTCTACCTGATTTCCTGTTTGTTGTTACTCAAGTTTTTCAGAGACATTTTTCTTTATCCGTTTGTTTTCTTGCTGGTATCAAGGTACTATTCTATACAATTTAAAGATTTAATCTCGTTGTTATCCTGATTATGAATTTGTTGTTCTTCAAGAGTTTGTGTTTTTTTTAAGTATGTTCTTGTATATGATTTAAATTTCCGTATGAATCATGTGGCTTAAGGTTTTTTAGTTGGAAGTTATGTACAAACTCATGTAGAACTAGTCATTTACGTTGTTTGTTCTATTTAGGTTATAGTAGCATTATGTTGAAATGTTCTGAAAACTGCAAAAAAATCTGTTTACAACTTCATATATTCATAAGATCTATACATCCGTATGTAATAGTAGAAACAAAAATAGCATTTTTAGAAAACTTGTAACAGGTAGATTCGTTATCATTGTTCAGTTAGTAAGGATGTAATAATTCAACTCTTTCTACATTTTCTTGTACAATGTGTTATTTTAATATATTAGTAGCTTTACTATGTTGTTTTAAATAATAAAATATAGCAATTCCAATTCTATTAGTTTTAGATCATGAAAAACTGTTTAAATTTTACGAGCAAACTAGACAATAGGACATAATACATTTTCAGGCCCAAATTCAATGGGGTTCATGGAATTGTATTCTAATTCCCTGCTAAATAAAACGTGTTGATGATTTGATTAAAGGCCTTTACACTTCGAATTTTTAAATACACAATGATTTTTAAACTTATCATTTTAACATGGTGATAATATAAGAAATAAAAACTTAGGAAATTAATAGAAAATCATCGAATTTAACCAAATTTTTTATTTACCTTACTCGCCTCCCAAACCCCCTTAGCTTTCTGTTTTAAAAGATAAATAAAAGATAAGTAAAATTTTATAATTGCTATTACAAATTTTAGTCTCAAACTCGTTCAAACAAATGTGTATTGGACCAGAGTCATTTGGACTCAGTCATTATCCGACCCAAGTCATCTTTAATTATTTCAGTTAGTTGTTCATAAAATGTACATTGAGCCAGAGTCATTTCGACTCATCATCAGGCCCAAATCTTCCTGAATTAAATTCGCTTAGTTGATTGAATGCTTGATAATATGTGTATTTGCCCAGAGGTCATTTGAACTTAGCCGTTATCCGGCCCCAATAATTTTCGATTAAGATTCAGTTTAGTTGGCCCAAATAATTGATAATGTGTGTATTGGGCCAGAGTCCATTTGGACTCAGCCTTTATCAAGTCCAAACTCTCTTAATTATGGGCCTGTTCGGCAACTAATACATAAGTTATCCTATTTAATTTAAATAAATATATCACATGGTATTGGACTTTCACACCTAATTACATGACATAGGGTACTTAGCTTAGATACATAACCATAACTTTAGGTATACCTATAATTGAACTAATTATTACAATTATGTACACACACGCGTGACATAGTTATGGTGCCAAAAATAAACCAAGGTACATGTTCGCGTGACCACGATCAAATATTCTTAGTAAATAAAACGCCTTAATCAAACACTTGTAGAAATGCTTTTAGACGCAGTTTTCTAAACTGCTATTGTGATTGCGTACATGTTCGTGTGATGTGATCTCGATTTTTTCAAATAAATCAAAGGTACTTGTTCGCGCGACTTTGGCCAAACTTTTTCTTAAATAAACTAAGTGTCGTGAATTGTGTACACGTACGTGTGACATGATTTTGGACATATCAAAACTAAATGAGTATATGTACGTGTAACTCAGATAATTCCTTAAATACGAATAATCGAGTAATTAGAAGCGGTAAAAGATAAAATAAACATAGGTCCTAAAATGAAAAATTAAACAATTTAAGCCAAGTATAAATTGCTAAGCGACCGTGCTAAAACTATAAAATTCAGGAGTGCCTAATACCTTCTCCAGGGTTAACAGAATTTCTTGCCAGGTCTTCTGGTTTCTCAGACTTTTAACGGAGTGAAAAATTTTCTCGATTTGGGATTCTAAATAAATGGTGATTCGGGACACCGTAAATAAATAATTACGAGTGGCGACTCTTAATTAAATAAATAATCTCAATTCGAATAATGTCACTTAAATTGGAAAAACTCTCTTATCCCATACCCTTTCGGAAAAAAGGAGGTGTGACAAGGTGCATGATGCAATCTTCATTGATATGGTAGAATACTTTTTTTGAAGTGTTTATGGATGATTTTTCGGTCTTTGAACCATATTTTGATGACTGCTTAACGAATTTGAGCAAAGTACTTGCCAGGTGTGAAGAGACAAATTTGGTGCTGAACTGGGAGAATTGTCATTTTATGGTACGAGAAGGAATTGCACTCGGACACAAGGTGTCCAAAGATGGGTTGGAGGTAGATAAGGAAAAAGAGGATTCAATTGAGAAACTGCCACCTCTAATCTCTGTCAAAGAAGTCAGAAGCTTTTTGGGACATGCAGGTTTCTATTGTAGATTCATTAAAGATTTCTCTAAGATTTCTGCTCCCTTGTGCAGGTTGCTCGAGAAGGATACGTCTTTCAAGTTTGATGAAAATTGCTTGAAGGCGTATGAGGAGTTGAAAAAGAGTTTGGTGACTACACCAATTATCACCGCCCCAAACTGGGGAGAGTCTTTTGAATTGATGTGTAATGCCAGTGACACGACAACTGGAGCTATTGGGCTAGAGGAAAAATAAAGTGTTCCATTCAATTTAATACGCTAGCAAAACTCTAAATCCATCTCAAATAAATTACACAGTCACAGAAAAAGAGTTGTTAGCGGTAGTATGAGCGTTTGACAAATTTAGAGCCTACTTGGTGGGAACTAAAGTCATCGTCTACACAGACCATGCAACCATCAGGTATTTGTTTGAGAAAAAGGATGTTAAGCCTAGACTAATTCGTTGGGTTCTTCTCTTGCAGGAATTTGACGTGAAAATCAAAGATCGAAAAGGGACAGGTGGCGAACCATTTGTCGCGGAAACTCGTGCACATGTTGAGGAAGGGGGTGAAATTCAGGAAAGCTTTCCTGATGAGCAATTGCTAGTCATCACAGCTGGCACAACCCTATGGTATGTTGACTATGTGAACTTCATTGTAAGTGGGGTGACTTCGTCAGAGTTATCTCCGGATGGTATGAGGAAATTCATGTATGATGTGAGGCTTTATCTATGGGATGAGCCATTTTTATTTAAGCAGTGTGCAGATTAGTTGGTGCACCGATATGTTCCGGAGGAGGAGATGGTGGAAATTTTACATGATTGTTATGCATCACCATATGCTATATGGAAAAAATCTTTGCCACAAATAGATATACTATAACAGTTAAAAAAACCATCGCTATAAGAAATCTTACGACAACAATTATGATACAATGGCAACGGTTTAGTTGCTAAAGTGTACTGATATCATCCAAAACCTTTTGTATCGGTTAAAATCGTTGCAATATAGGATCTGTAGCAACGATTGTGTAACCGTTGCAAAATATTCTATTGCCACAAGCTCATTTTCCGGTAGTGTTCACCATCCACGATGTAATGGCAGATGGCGGGAAGAGAGTTTCAGTTCCATCTAGTTACCTTCTATACTAAAAAAATTACGAAAAAAGATATTATTTGTACTTCTATTTTGCCCTCATGAAAAATTTATAAAAATGTATTTTATTATTTTATAAAGAAATAACGAGATTAGAGGTCAAATCATTACAAAAAATAGAATAGGATGCAAATCGCAAAAATACAATAGATATAAGTGCAAAATGCAGCGGACCCTATAAAAATATTGGAGTGCTAATTACTAAATACAAAAAGTCGTGACACACTCTACTCATGTATATCCCTTTAAAAACATTAACAATTAAATTCGAAAATAATCATTTGATAGATACACATGCATATTTACAGGATCAACCTTCTAAATCTTATTTGAAGTGGCATCTCTTTAATTCATACATATTAAGCTAGATGTTGTTCTTGTTATTGCAGACAGTTAATATATTGGCCAAATACATACACAGGCACTTGAACTTGGCGCTATTTTTCATTTTGGCACCTCATCTTAACCTTGTTCCATTTAAATACTTAGGGTCGTTTGGTATGAGATATAAGAAGGTATAAAGGTGATATAAAAATTTAATAACACCTTAATATCATGTTTGGTTAGCAAACTAGGTATAAGTTATCCTGGTGTTAATTTTAACACTAAGATAACTTATACCTTATAGAAGGTGGGGTAATTAGCACCGGTATAACTTATATCTTCTTCTTAAAAATTATGCAATTGTCATTCTTAATACAGCATACTAAACAATGAATAAAAAACAATTCCAGCATAACTAATCTCAGTATAACTTATCTCAATATAACTTATACCGGTATAAATCGTATTCCAAACAAACGACCCGTTAAAGTGGTCATAGACTGTCATTTAAACACCCACTTCATATTCTTTACAAATAAGAGAGTGTGTCGCCTTACACGTTGAAAAAGCCACCAATCAGAACATAACACGTGGCTTCTATTTCAAGCCCTTGTATTTGTGCCTATTCATTCCCAGTCTAATATCAAATCTAAAAATTGCTATCGATTAAAATGTTGGAGCTGATTTAGTTTCCAATGTTCACGGGCTATTAAGTTTGATTCGAGCGAGTGAAGGGGAATCAAAGTGTTCCTGGTGGTTTTAAAGTTTGTCGACTGGTGGTATTAAAATTTTATTTAGTCACCGGTGCACTAAAAAATACGTTGCGGAATTGTTCTTAGTGATATTTACGGTCTCATAAACTGTAAGTAGCCACTATTTTAAAACTGCAATTGGATCTGGTTTTATAGACATGAAGAAAATTACTGAAAACGCTAATATTTAAAATTAGTGAAAACACTAACTCGATCGATTTTGCAGTCAGTAAAACCTGCTACCTAGATTTGCTTCTGTCCAAGATATTTTTCAGATGAGAATTTTTATCTCATCGTCGGCAAATAGAAGTGAACTTTTGACAGCCCAGTGCTCTTTTCGACATTGCAGTGACAGTCTTATCCAATCGAGCGAACTAGGAGAAATTTGAAGAAGATAAAGAAAAAAGAGACCTTCTAGCGAAACTGGGTGTGGAAAGCCAACTGAGATGGAGAAACCAAAAATGAAAGATTGAGGAGAAAGGAAGAAGAACGCCGAAGGAGAAAGGACATTAGGAATTTTTAATAGTGATGGAAAAGGGACCATTTTTTAGTTAGCACTGGCCAAATCAGCAAAGGAAATCGTGTATTTTGGGCTTATCCGTGTTTGGTTGAAATGTGTTCATGCGTTGTAATGTAAAAATTGCGCGGGGCACCTTATTTGGTCGCCCCCATTTAACTTATACCCGTTTTTTAAAAAAATTTTAAGTTGTACCCACTTTTTAAATAACTTCAGCTCCCACTTCCATCGTTGAGCTGAAGTTCACCAGTTAAGCTGAAGTTCGCCAGTTATAACGACAACTTCAGCATATGGGGCTGAAGTTCCCCAATTACAAAGATAAAACTTTAGCTCTAGAGTTGAAGTTTTCCAGTTACAAAGAGCTGAAGTTCCCAAGTTATAAAGACAACAACTTCAGCATACGGGGCTGAAGTTCCCAGTTACAAAGACAAAACTTCAGCTCTAGATAACTTCGGCACTAGAGCTGAAGTTTTGTCTTTGTAAACTGGGGAACTTCAGCCCTTATGCTGAAGTTGTTGTCTTTATAACTTGGGAACTTCAGCTCCGTATGCTGAAGTTCCCCATTTACAAAAGACAAAACTTCAGCTCTAGAGCTGAAGTTCCCTAGTGTAACTGGGGGAACTTCAGCCCCATATGCTGAAGTTTTTGTCTTTGTAAATGGGGAACTTCAACATTGAAGTTGTTATCTTTATAAATTGGGAACTTCAGCCCCGTATGCTGAAGTTCCCCATTTACAAAGACAAAAACTTCAGCATATGGGGCTGAAGTTCCCCCAGTTACACTAGGGAACTTCAGCTCTAGAACTTCAGCTCGCAAGCTACTTCAGGCCCGTCTACTAGAATGCTGAAGTTTTGCGTGATTGCCTTTGCTACGTCAGCCCCGCATGCTGAAGTTATGCGCAAAAGCGGGTACGGATACAATTTTTTTACAAAGCGGGTATAAGTTAAAACGTGGCACAAAAAATAAGTACGGATGCAAAAGCCCCTGTAATAGGTCAGCAAGTAGATGTTTAAATGACACACTGTGAGTCCACTTTAAGTGTTAAAATGAAACAAGACTAAGATCAGGTGCCAAAATAAAAAATAGTATCAAGTTTGAGGGCTTGTCTATGTATTTAGCCTAATATATTTTATTTGTTATGTTTGATATTGTCCTTGGGAATAAGTGTTATCCTAGGCTATTAATGACGAGATCATACTATAGGGGTTAAACAATGATGAAATTCTTTAGTGAATATATGTTTAGTTCATTATTAAAATTGAAATATACATGGCATAATAAAATGTGTTTGGTTTAAATTAGATAAATCTGGATAAACTATGCAATTTTGACCTTGCCTTCCTTAATAACTTTAGAAGAAAAGCAGTAAAGAGGCGCAGATGGGTCACTTCGTCATTTAATTTCGGGACGATTACCTTTTGTTTTGCCAGTAAAGAGGATGGCTCTAGTTTTAAAACCAAACGGCGCTTAAACTCTAGAAGAAATTTCAAACTTTGCAGAAGCCTTGAGAAGTCATTCTTTCCATTGCTGAAAAAGAGAGATCATCAATTTAGCTGTTGATAGAAGTGCACAATCTTACAATCAAATGATATTTATGATCTAAACAAACCAAAAAACAAAAGGAAAAGAAAGAATTGTGAAATTTCGGACAGAGTACCAATTAGTCCCCACTAAATAGAAAACAAATCAGCAAATGCACACTCTTTCAGCAGCTGCATACACTCGTAAGGCTGAATTCAAGAACCTTAGGAGGCATAAATGCTGTTGAATTGGATGAATATCTCACGACTTACAAGTTGTAACTCAGAGGTCCAAGAAATCAAGGGGTCTGCACAGTTGAGTCCTTGGACTTATTCTCTTCTGAAGATGGCCGATTATCGGAGTCAGACTGTCGGACTTCTTCTATCATTCTAACAACTTCATCCATGGTGGGTCTCATGTCTGGAACCCTTCCAACACATGCCATGGCAATTTGAAGCATCTGCACCATCTCCTCTTCGATGTTCTGAAATCTCATCAGTTCGACATCGAAGACCTCAGCGGTCCATTCTTCCCTGACGACTGACTGCACCCACCTAGGGAGATCAACCATGTCGTCACGCCCTGGTGATTGAATTGGTTGCTTCCCTGTAAGCATCTCGAGCATTAGGACACCGAAGCTGTACACGTCTGATTTATGAGTGTGCTTCCGTGTTTCAATGACCTCAGGAGCGCGATACCCTGGATGACGAGATGGAGCTCCAGGAAAGTTCATAACAGGCGCTAAACCAAAATCAGAGACACAAGCTTCCATATCTTGGTTGAGGAGGACATTAGAGGATTTTATATTTCCATGAGTAACTTTTGCACCACCCATTGAATGGATATGGGCGACCCCTCTTGCTGCTCCAAGTGATATTTTCACTCTAGATTCCCAGTCCAGTGGAGTCCTTCCAGAAGCAGCCCGGCTCCCTGTTATGACATTGGAATTCAACATGGAATTAGATGAGCCTATTCAGTTTCTGCACAAGCAGCAGCATTTTAAACATTGAGAAGTGAATTAATACAATTATGAGATCGCTCCCAGATTTTCGGTATCTACCAGCTTTCAGCTAGAATAGCTGCAATGTGTAGCTAATAAAGTAAACAAGACATCAGAGATATGAGAAAGTTGCCAAGAGCAAAATATGGCTAAGGATCTCCATACCCTGCCTCACATTACAAAAAAAGACCCCCATATACATGCATATACATCCTAAATATGGTTTCCTCATTTTTAAGTTTCAACCAAAAAAATAAAATGCAGACTTTCCAGTCTTCAACTTTCAAGTATGAATTAGAATGGTTCAGATTCAGTATGAATATATTTCTGTCATCGGTTTGGCACAGTTTGTCTCCAATGCAAGAGTCCAGTCATTGAATCATAAAAGTGCAGTTTGTCTCCAGTGCAAGAGTTCAGTCATTGAATCATAAAGATTGTATCAAGTTGATCTACCAAATACTGAGTGACAGAGAAAGAAAAAGAGGGAGAAGAAAATGCATTACCATGCAAGAGTAGAGACAAACTACCCCGTGAGAAATAGTCATACACAAGTAGCTTTTCATCCTTGGAGTAATAATAAGCACGCAAGGGGACAGTGTTTGGATGCTGCCCAACTCTGCCAATAATTTCCATCTGCTGTTCAAAGTCCTTCTTCCCAACAATGACTTCTTTTAATCTTTTTACCACCACTGTCGTTGACTCCTCCAAAATAGCCTTGTATGCAGTTCCAAAACTCCCCTTTCCTAACACTTCAGCAGAAGCCCTTAGCAAGTCCTCAAGATCAAAATTGTAAGAGCAGCCTTCGAAGAAAACCAGCTTATTTTTCTCAGCTTCTTGTACCCCACTACCAAACTCTTCCCTGGGCTTTTCACTTCTGCCTCCGCTCGAGGACTTCCCTTTTAACACACCTCTACCACTGCTTTCTTTCCTTTTTCGACAGCACAAACACATGACTAGAACCACCAGAAAGAGGAGTAAAGCCCCTCCAGCAGCAATAGCAATAATAACTCCTAATTTCAGTTTCTTCTTTGAGCTTTGTTTTGGAGGAATGTTCGGGGAAGGGGACGGTGGTAAAAGAGGGGAACAGGGATTTAAGGGAAGCCCACACAAGCGTGAGTTCCCCTCAAATGAAGAGTTGGGGAACTTTTGGAGGGATGATGGAATAGAACCATTAAGATTGTTGTAGCTTAAATCTAAATGTCTAATCCTTGGGAGGGTGAAATTCGGAATTGGTCCAGAAAGCGAATTATTCTGCAAGCTCAAACCGGATAGTTGAGTCAAATTCTGAAAAGTTACGGGAATCTTACCTATGAAAGAATTATATGAAAGGTCTAAAACATTCAGTTTATGTGAAAAAGAAGCAGGAATAGGTCCAGAGAAGGTATTGTGCTGGAGGAAAAGGTATTGGAGGGAAGAAAGTGAGGTGATCTCCACAGGAAGACTTCCATTGAGTCGATTTGCTCGAAGGCTGATAATCCTTAAAGAATCCAGCTTTCCAAGAGTATTTTGTGGGAGTGGACCAGTGAGTCCAACTCCTGGAAGTCGTACAGCCACTACATGGGCCCCATCTTCACTACAAGTAATGCCTACCCAAGATGAGCATATAGGCGTGGCAGGACTCCAGTTGATCTTCGGGCCATGGGGAACTGCAGAAGCAAAGGCAAGAAGGGCCTGTTTATCAGAGTCTAGATCACCAAGAGCCAGGGGAAGAAGTGTTGCTACAACCAAAAGGGCAGGCAGCAGTTGATAAGCGGAGCAGATTCTCATGAGGAAACATTCAATTGATTGAAAGCAACAATGCTGCCAATGATGCGGTTTACCTGGGATAGTACAGCAGATAAAGAACGTGAGATAAGCAAACGCGACAAACATAAAAGACGACAGCGAGAGAATGAGAGTATACAACATCACATTGACTTCACAGACACATAAGCCCTTAAAGTAATGAGAGTATACAACATCTCATTGACTTCACAGACACATAAGCCTTTAAAGTATCTATAGACTTCAGTGAGACAAAGAAGAAAGAATATTTGGATTAGTTTTCTGGATCAAATGAGAAACGAACAGAATTCCAATAATTTTCAATAATGGCAAATCACCACAAATGTGCAACTACATTTTTCACTAGCTGCAGAAAAAGGCCAATAAAGCAAATGACTTTTCCATTTGAGAATGAAAAAGAAAAAAAAAGAAAAATTTAGTCTGCCAAATCTCAGAATGGGTTTGATGCATAAAAAATGTGTTTGTCACAAGTCATATTTCATAAGAACAGCTTGCTGATTCAAAAGCTCATCAATCTCTTATTTACTTAGATCGGAACCAGCGATCCTGTAAACTGAAATAATAGGAAGAACATACAAATATGCAGTATCTTCACATACAGTATTACGTAAAAGAACATACAGAGTTGAATACTTGGGATAGTAGATACAGTTATCTGTTTTGAGCTAATAAAATGGGGATATTATGATATAGATTTTGAGAGGTTGGAACACAAAAGGTAAAGGGTTTCAAGGCAAAGATAGTTTTCTTTTTTGAAATTACTCAATAGTATTTGAACAGAGCACAACCATCACTAATACGGTACAAAGTGAATTTTGACATTTATGATTAAATTTCGTCTAAACCATAATAAAATCGAAAGTGATAGCCCGCAAAATGGCTGAAAAAACTTTGAATGAATAAACTAAAGAAGCAATATCCTAAAGCAAAACACAAAATGGGAATCCAAGAGAGGGGAAAAGCAAAAACATAAAACCTTTTTTCTTCACTTTCTATACCACAAATTAGAGAAAAGGCTTGCTTATTATACAAGGAAGTAAAAGGCGAGGCACACTATAACCAGGCATAAATTGGAGCCTAGTGTCATTCAGAAAAGTAACAAGGAACGAGAAAAAAGAAACTTTTTTAAGACTTCAATTTCACAAATTAAAAATCTCAAGGCTCCAATATCTTTATTTGATAAGATCTCAAACTGGAATTTAGGAAATGTTAAATTGGGATATTTTTAGTACTCACAGTAGTGCTCCAAAAATGTTATATCAACATTTTCCAGCAAATGTAAAACAGATCTGTTACCAAAAGCAGCTGAAATTCAGCAAGCTGAAGAAATGCAGGAATATAAATTTCACAAACTGAATTATAGTACCTCGAAACATTTGGAATTTCAAGAAAACCCTTGTCAGCTGGAGTGGTAAAAAAATTTCTAAGATGAAGGCTGAGGTGGGAGGTGAAAATAAGAGTTCCCACATAGGTGTAGTACCCACATATTTTGTTCGAAGGTGAAAGAGTAGGAGTTGGATCTGTGTTAGCAGCAGAAAAGAGAGCAAATGGGAGAATCTCTGCAAGTGAAGAAGAAATACAGGGTGGTTGCAGACTTGCTCCAGTAGGGTCCCTGGATTTAGGCTTTTTGTTAGGGAGATACCCAACTAACTAACTTGCATTATCAACCTTTAAAAGTAGTACAATTATAATTTAAAACTACTATTATAATCTGCTACTATAACCGTATACGGTTGAAATCGGGTATGTCCGATTTCGTAGACACAAGGAATTGCCTCGAGAGAGAGCTCGTAATGGACCTGGCCATGAAGATCGAAGTACTCGTTGAAGATCGAGACCGAACATGACCGACTTCGAATAAGGCATAATAACGGAATGCCAAGATATTAGCAACCGACCGAAGATCTCGGCAGAAATCCCAGGACAGATCGAATCAAGCGGTTATTGGCACTAATCATGGGGTTTATTTCTGTTATTAGAATTATACCTTATTTAGGATTCCTCTACTATATAAAGAGGAACCTCATTCATTTGTATCATTTATCATTCACTGATTAAAAATATATACGTTGCTCTGTTTCTCTTACTGCTCATTATTATTCGTTATTGTTCTCCATTGTTCTTATTATCGAACCTCGAGACCATCTCGAATCGAGGTCGAACGTACTGCTGATACACTGGTTTGATTTACTTTATTATCCAATTTATTCATTTAATTCACTGTTTATCAATTGGTATTGAATTAAATCACGTATCTTTAAAACCACAATACAAGTTTAATTGTTACTCTAATTTTAGGGTAAACAGTTTGATGTCCACCGTGGGGTTAAGGATAATAGTGATTGTTCAGTATTGATTCTGGTAAAACATATTATCTTACGCTTGTTCTTGTCAAGATTTTTTGCTTTCAGGTTAAAACATGTCAAACTCACAAAACGCATCCACACACAGTGACAATGGCCTCAAACTTCACGGGGAAAAAAAATGCGATCACTCCAGGGATCGAGGTGTCACAGGCTAATATCGGAGGAGTACCGCCCATCAACCCAGTCGACGTCAGCTCGCACATTGCTCTGAATGCGGACTTAGGCGCAGATCTCGAGGGGAGTGTACGCAGAGAAGGCCGATCTGATGGTCGAGGTACACAGGGCAGAGGATACGAAGGAGTCAGTATCCAAGTGATATTCGAAATGCTTCAGGCTCAACAAACCGCCATTGCTCAGTTACATAATCAGCACAGAGCTCCAAATATGGTCGAGCCGGCGAGTTCGCCGTATCGAGCCAGTACCGAAAAGATTGAGGGATAACACATCGGCGACTGACCCTGCTGTAATGAAAATGATCGAGGAGCTCGCCAAGAGAATTGAATCAGGAGAGAAGAAGATCAAAGCCAATGATAAAAAAGTGGAAACTTACAACTCTCGAGTTGACCGGATACCGGAGGCACCGCCTATCTTAAAAGGAATGGATTCGAAGAAGTTTGTGCAAAAACCCTTCCCTCTGAGTGCGACTCTGAAGCCCACTCCGAAGAAATTTCGTATGCCTGACATCCCCAAATATAGCGGGACCACTGACCCCAATGAGCATGTTACCTCTTACACATGCGCCATTAAGGGTAATGATTTGGAGGACGATGAGATCGAGTTTGTGTTGTTGAAAAAGTTCGGAGAGACCCCGTCAAAGTGAGCAATAATTTGGTATCACAACCTGCCACCAAATTCCATCGATTCATTCACCATGTTGGCGGATTCTTTTGTAAAAGTGCTCGTCGGGGCCATAAAGGTCGCAACAAGGAAATCGGACCTCTTCAAGGGGAGACAAAGGATAATGAGATTCTAAGGGAGTTCGTGTCCCGATTCCAAAAGGAACGCATGGAGTTGCCACCGGTCATAGATGGTTGGGCCGTTCAAGCTTTCACCCAAGGGTTGAATGAAAGCAGTTCTATAGCATCACGTCAGTTGAAACAAAATTTGATCGAGTACCCAGCTGTAACTTGGGCAGATGTTCATAATCGATATCAATCAAAGATCAGGGTCGAGGAAGACCATTTGGGAGATCCTTCCGGTTCAGTACATCCAAACAGGTTGACAGGTAAAAATCAGAGGGACGTCGATAGAGAGCCAAGGTCGAATAAAGATCGATACCAACCATATATTTCAGATCGAAGGAACAACGGTCCGGGATGCAAATCCACCTGGAACGATCGAAGAGGTGATCGAGGACAAAGTTCTCGAGGACTTATGAGCAAGTCTGGTTTTGAAAAGTATGCAGATCCCACAGAGGTACCTCGTCTATCAGTAGCGTCGTGCATCAGGCATTGTATCGGTTAACGGAAGGATCAAAGACACTAGGTGGCTCAGAACCATACAGACTGATCCTTCTCAAAGGAACCCAAATTTAATGTGCAAATATCACGGAACACACGGTCATAGGATCGAGGATTGCAGGCAATTAAGGGAGGAGGTAGCCCATCTGTTCAATGAGGGCCACCTACGAGAGTTCCTCATCGATCGAGCTAAGAATCACTTCAGGGAAAGGGACACCAATAGGAAGAATGAACAAGAAGAACCTCAACATGTCATCCATATGATCGTCGGTGGGGTCGACGTTCCACAAGGACCCATATTCAAATGTACTAAGGTGTCGATCACTAGAGAGAAACGAACCCAAGATTATATGCCCGAGGGCACTTTATCATTCAATGACGAGGAAGCAAAAGGCATTTCTCATCCATACAACGACGCTCTGGTAATTTCTATATTATTAAATAAAGTTCAAGTTAAATGTGTTTTAGTGGATCCAGGTAGCTCGGAAAACATCATCAGATCGAGGGTCGTGGAGAAACTCAGCCTGCAGGATCAAATCGTACCTGCATCTCGAGTCCTAAACGGCTTCAATATAGCCAGTGAAAAAACTAAGAGGGAGATTACCCTATCGGTAAACGTGGCTGGAACCATCCAAGATACTAAGTTCCATGTAATCGAAGGCGACGTGAGATATAATGCACTACTCGGAAGGCCTTGGATCCACAACATGAGGGCAATACCGTCGACCCTCCACCAAATGATGAAGTTCCCTACGACGGATAGTGTAAGAATGGTATTAGGGGGAACAGCATACCGCAAAGGAAATGTTTGCGGTCGAGGAGGTAACATCGATCCTGACACCATCGACCTCGGAAAGGCCTAGCATCAAAGTTAAACAGGAAACCAAATAGCAATCACCGCTCCCAGTCTCGACCAAATCGGAGAAACAGGTAATAGGAGAAGAAGAGGAAGACTTCCTAACCCCTCGAACCTTTGTTGTTCCCGAAGAATCGGATGCTACCAAATCAACGGTCGAAGAGATGGAACAGGTTATACTAATCGAGTACCTTCGCGAGCGAAAGGTATACCTGGGAACGGGGTTTGAACCCCGAACTCAGGAAAAAACTTATCCAATTTCTTATTGTTAACATAGACTGTTTTGTGTGGTTCTATTTAGACATGACAGGGATCCCACCGGAGATTACAATGCATCGACTGAGCCTAGACCCCAAGTTCAGACAGCTAAAGCAAAATAAAAGGCCCCAGTCCAAGGTAAAGCACGCCTTCATAAAGGACGAGGTAACTAAACTTCTCAATATAGGGTCCATTCGGGAGGTAAAATACCCCGAATGGTTAGCCAATGTAGTTGTAGTCCCTAAAAAAGGGAACAAACTTAGAATGTGTGTAGACTATAAGGACTTAAACAAAGTGTGTCTGAAAGATTCTTTTCCACTACCTAACATCGATCGCATGATCGATGCCACGGCCGGCCACGAGATCCTTACTTTTCTCGATGCCTATTCCGGGTAAAATCAAATCCAAATGGACCTGAAAGACCAAGAAAAGACTTCTTTTATCACTAAGTATGGAACATATTGTTAACATGTAATGCCCTTCGGGCTAAAAATGCAGGAGCTACTTACCAACGCCTAGTAAATAAAATGTTCGAAGAACAAATAGGTAAGTCAATGAAAGTTTATATTAATGAAATGCTAGTTAAGTCCCTGCGTGCAGAGGACCATTTGGCTCATTTGCAGGTAACGTTCGAGATCTTAAGGAAATATAACATAAAGCTCAACTCCGAGAAATGTGATTTCGGGGTCGGTTCGGGCAAATTACTTGGCTTCATGGTATCAAACCGGGGATCGAGATAACCCCAATAAGATCAAGGCCATCAAAGACATCATCGTCGTGGATAGTGTAAAAGCCGTGCAAAGGTTGACTGGGCGGATAGCTGCTTTGGGCCGATTCATCTCAAGGTCATCGGATCGAAGCCAATAGTTTTTCTCTCTACTCAAAAGAAGAACGATTTTGCTTAGACTCCGGAGTATCAACAGGCATTGGAATAATTGAAGTGATACCTATCGAGCCCACCATTGCTTCACACTCCGAAAGCAGATGAGAAACTTTACTTGTAGTTTGCAGTATCCGAAATCGCGGTAAGTGGTTCTATTTAGACATGACAGGGATCTCACCGGAGATTACAATGCATCGACTGAGCCTAGACCCCAAGTTCAGACCGCTAAAGCAAAAGAAAAGGCCCCAGTCCAAGGTAAAGCACGCCTTCATAAAAGACGAGGTAACTAAACTTCTCAATATAGAGTCCATTCGGGAGGTAAAATACCCCGAATGGTTAGCCAATGTAGTTGTATTCCCTAAAAAAGGGAACAAACTTAGAATGTGTGTAGACTATAAGGACTTAAACAAAGTGTGTATGAAAGATTCTTTTCCACTACCTAACATCGATCGCATGATCGATGCCACGACCGGCCACGAGATCCTTACTTTTCTCGATGCCTATTCCGGGTAAAATTAAATCCAAATGGACCCGAAAGACCAAGAAAAGACTTCTTTTATCACTAAGTATGGAACATATTGTTAAAATGTAATGCCCTTCGGGCTAAAAAATGCAGGAGCTACTTACCAACGCCTAGTAAATAAAATGTTCGAAGAACAAATAGATAAGTCAATGAAAATTTATATTGATGACATCCTAGTTAAGTCCCTGCGTGCAGAGGACCATTTGGCTCATTTGCAAGAAACGTTCGAGATCTTAAGGAAATATAACATAAAGCTCAACTCCGAGAAATGTGCTTTCGGGCTCGGTTCGAGCAAACTACTTGGCTTCATGGTATCAAAACGGGGATCGAGATAACCCCAATAAGATCAAGTCCATCAAAGACATCACCGTCGTGGATAGTGTAAAAGTCGTGCAAAGGCTGACTGGGCGGATAGCTGCTTTGGGCCGATTCATCTCGAGGTCATCGGATCGAAGCCACAGGTTTTTCTCTCTACTCAAAAAGAAGAACGATTTCGCTTAGACTCCGGAGTGTCAACAGGCATTGGAATAATTGAAGTGATACCTATCGAGCCCACCACTGCTTCACACTCCGAAAGCAGATGAGAAACTTTACTTGTACTTCGTAGTATCCGAAATCGCGGTAAGTGGTTCTATTTAGATATAACAGGGATCTCACCGGAGATTACAATGCATCGACTGAGCCTAGACCCCAAGTTCAGACCGCTAAAGCAAAAGAAAAGGCCCCAGTCCAAGGTAAAGCATTCCTTCATAAAAGACGAGGTAACTAAACTTCTCAATATAGAGTCCATTCGGGAGGTAAAATACCCCGAATGGTTAGCCAATGTAGTTGTAGTCCCTAAAAAAGGGAACAAACTTAGAATGTGTGTAGACTATAAGGACTTAAACAAAGTGTGCCTGAAAGATTCTTTTCCACTACCTAACATCGATCGCATGATCGATGCCACGACCAGCCACGAGATCCTTACTTTTCTCGATGCCTATTCCGGGTAAAATTAAATCCAAATGGACCCGAAAGACCAAGAAAAGACTTCTTTTATCACTAAGTATGGAACATATTGTTAAAATGTAATGCCCTTCGGGCTAAAAAATGCAGGAGCTACTTACCAACGCCTAGTAAATAAAATGTTCGAAGAACAAATAGGTAAGTCAATGAAAATTTATATTGATGACATGCTAGTTAAGTCCCTGCGTGCAGAGGACCATTTGGCTCATTTGCAGGAAACGTTCGAGATCTTAAGGAAATATAACATAAAGCTCAACTCCGAGAAATGTGCTTTCGGGCTCGGTTCGAGCAAATTACTTGGCTTCATGGTATCAAACCGGGGATCGAGATAAGCCCAATAAGATCAAGGCCATCAAAGACATCACCGTCGTGGATAGTGTAAAAGTTGTGCAAAGGTTGACTGGGCGGATAGCTGCTTTGGGCCGATTCATCACGAGGTCATCGGATCGAAGCCACGGGTTTTTCTCTCCACTCAAAAAGAAGAACGATTTCGCTTAGACTCCGGAGTGTCAACAGGCATTGGAATAATTGAAGTGATACCTATCGAGCCCACCACTGCTTCACACTCCGAAAGAAGATGAGAAACTTTACTTGTACTTCGCAGTATCCGAAATCGCGGTAAGTGGTGTCCTAGTTAGAGAAGAGCAAGATATGCAGTTTCATGTTTATTATGTAAGTCGAACCTCAGGAGAAGTAGAAACCAGATATCCACACTTAGAGAAATTGGCACTTTCACTAATAAGCGCATCTAGAAAGTTAAAGCCTTATTTTCAATGTCACCTCATATGTGTATTAACCACTTACCCACTCTGTAATGTTTTACAAAAGCCTGAACTATCAGGCTGATTGGTCAAATGGGTCGTCGAACTCAGTGGGTATGATATCGAATATCAACCCCGAACCACCATCAAGTCTTAAATTTTAGCGGACTTCATGGTCGATTTCACGCCAAACCTCATACCTGAAGTTGATAAGGAACTCTTAATGAGATCAGGTACATCAGCGGCGGTGTGGACCCTTTTCACAGATGGTGCTTCAAATATGAAAGGGTCCGGTCTAGAAATCATTTTAAAGCCTCCCACAGGAAGCATTATTAGGCAATCCATCAAAACCTCTAAATTGACTAACAACGAGGTCGAGTATGAGGACATGATTGCAGGTCTCGAGCTATGATGCGAGACTAGAATTCATAGTTTAACATGTTATATGCCTTACGGTTTATGCGCATTAATGATAAAAATACACTTTTTATGTGCTTAATGGAGTTTATTTCATGTGTAGGTGAATTGGAGATGGAAACCGAGCTAAATGGATGCAAATACGTCAAAAATACGCTTGAGAGGTGAAGAGGGAACACCCTTGCCTTATCCAGGCGTTTTCCTCCTAAAGCCAGGCCAGCCCTGGCGTTAGGGGGGCGTTTGGCTCCTAAAGCCAGGCCTGGCCTGGCCTTATCCAGGCCTTAGAGCCAAAATGCCTGGTCTCCTGGTTCTGGTCAATTTTGAGTTTTGACGAGTTTAAGTGTTTCCCGGTTGAAATAGAAGTCTCCTACACGTTTACGGTTTGTCCTAAACTTATAAATAGACCCCAAAAACACAACTTAGAGGAGATTTTGAAGAGATTAGATGGATTCGGACGGCAAGACATCAATTTGTACATATTTTCTTCATTACTTTGTAGTTTAATTATG
>ML330630.1:319-45730 GCA_005239505.1 Nicotiana paniculata
AGAGACAACCAGTCCATGCCCAAAATCACGTCAAAATCGACCATGCTGAGTAACAGTAGGTCCACTCGGGTCTCCAAACCCCCAATAGATATCATACATGACCGATACACACAGTCCACAACAACAGTATCGCCCATCGGAGTGGACACATGAACAGAGGTGACCAGAGACTCATGGGGCACATCCAGAAAACCAGCAAAATATGAAGAAACATAGGAAATGTGGAACTAGGGTCAAATAAAGCCAAGGCATCACAGCAACAGACTGAAACAATACCTGTAATCACGGCATCTGAGGCCATAGCATCCGGCCTGGCTGGAAATGCATACATACGAGCCTGACCTCCCCCTCTAGGGTGGCCTCTGGCTGACTGACCACCACCCCTGGCTGCTTGGGGGGGTGGGGGGTGGTGAAGTGACTGGAGCTAAAGTCGAGGGCTGGCCCCTCTGCTGAGAAGATCCACCGAAACGGCGGACACTGCCTCCACCCGTGCCCGAACTCTCCGCACTCAAAACAACTACCTGGAGCTGGAGGCGGGGACTGATAGAAACCCCTAGCACCTGCACGGCCACTGGAAGACTCCTGATTAGATGAACCCTGAACTGGAGGTGCTCGAGCTGCACCCTGAGCTGGGAGGGCACCAAATGAAGTATGGCTTGACTTAGAACCACTGGGACCCTACCTCGAAGATGCACCACTATAAGCTGGGCGGCCTGACTGAGGATGCCTGAATAGACGGCCCCTACCCTGATGAAACTGTCCCCTGAAGGGAGCACCACTAGAACTGCCCGAACCACGAGGCCTCTTGGCCTCTCTCTCCTCCCACTCCTGGCGGCGAACAGACTCAATATCTCGAGCTATGTCCATAACCTACTCTTATGAAGCACCCGATACTCTCTCTCGAGTCATAAACAACCGAAGCTGATAAGAAATACCATCTACGAACCTCCTCACCTTCTCCCTATCAGTAGGGATAATCTCAGAAGCATGCCTAGCCAACTCGGAAAATCTCATCTCGTACTGAGTGAGTGATAACTCTCCCTGGTGCAGTTTCTCAAACTGCCTACGTTGCTCTTCTCTGTGGGACTGAGGAACATACTTCTCCAAAAAGATCGTGGAGAATTGCAACCAGGTAAGAGGTGTTGAACCAACCGGTCTACGCCTCTCGAAAGACTCCCATCAAGTAAAGGCAGCACCCGCAAACTAAAATGTGACAAACAAGACCCTACTGGTCTCCAGAATACCCGCGGTGAGCAGTATCCTCTGGCACCTATCTAGAAATCCCTGGGCATCCTCGCCCTCTGTTCCGTTGAAAGTCGGAGGCTAAAGTCTGCTGAACCTCTCCAACCTGCGCTGCTCTTCCTCAGGCATAGCAGGGACCACATAGTCCTGAACCGGAGCAGCTGGCTGAGCTGGGGTTGTTCCCGGTGCCTGAACACCCTGTGCAGCCTGCTCAGGTGCCCGGGCAGCTGGAGTCTGATTGCCTCCCCCGGCCTGAGCTGTGGTGGCAGAAGAAGACTTGGCAATGACCTGAGCCAAACCGGTGCATACTGACAATATCTGAGACAGGGCCTCCTGAAGACCCGGAATAACCATAGGCACTGCTGGTGCCTGAGCCTGTCCCGCTGGGACACCATCGGCGGGAACCTGATCATGATCAATAGTGGAATCCTGAGGTACTGCCCAGGCAGGCCCCCTACCTCTACCACGGCCTCAACCGCGGCCTCGACCTCTCGCTGGTCAAGCCAGTGACTGGTCACTCTGATCGGTATGGCGGGTCCTCACCATCTGTGAGAGAATGAACAGCGTAAGTTCAGATTTCAAGAATCAATAGAGCAGCACGAAAGAGTTCAAGAAAGATAGAATGTTTCCTAAAAGTTCGGTAGCCTCTCAAAGATAAGTATAGATGTCTCCGTACCGATCCGCAAGACTCTACTAAACCTGCTCATGACCGTCGAGTCCTATGTAACCTAGGGCTCTGATACAAAACTGTCACGACCCCAAATCCTAAAGTTTAAGCACATTATAAGTGTAACTTGTGAAGACCTTTGCTGACTTTTGTTCCACAACTTGCTTGACTTCAAAATGTAGAACACAACTATCATACGATAAAAATTAACTCATATCATAACCTCCTTATCATGTAATGAACCATAGTCTCACCTTAAAGTACATGTTATAACATTCCAAACTCGTTGACTTTTGACGAAACTTATTTTCTTCAATTGGTTTAGCTTCTAAGCTTTCCAACCCTCTTGGTACTCGTTATTCATGATCTTAAATATTTGTAACCTCCAATGTAACATGATTAACTTACTTTATATTCCATCAAATATAATCTTATTTCTGAGCTTACATCAATTGACTTACGATGTACTCTCACGTACGAAAACATGGGGTGTAATATCATTCCCCCCTTTGGAACATTCTTCCTTGAATGTTGACTAATGCACTGTCACGAACCCAAATCCTAACCGGCCATGATGGCGCCTATCGTGGAACTAGGCTAGCCGACTACCGCTTATTCACATTCCCTTTTTGAAAATCCCATTTAAGTTTCAAGCAATTCATAACAATATACAGAAAGTTCTTAATATAATAGGCAAATGTTTACATACAGTAATGCCATCCCCAAAACCCGGAGCCAACATGCCATGAGCATCTAGTGAAATAAGCCAAAATAAAGTATTATATAAAAGCTAACGCTCGATATCTGCTCCTGAATCTGCACACAGAGGTGCAGGGAGTAATGTGAGTATGCCAACTCAGTGGTAATGGAAATAAATCAAGTCTAAGTAGAAAGGAATCACATAAAAATCAATGTCATCAAGTCACAATATACACAGCCTTACTTTCCAATAGTATACATAGATATACGAAATCGTCATGCCTTAGAAATCAACTTCACAAAAGTCCTTAAAACAATGCACATTTTTAACAACTTTAAAACAAGGATTTGGTATGCAAATGAATGTAGTAAAATCATAAGTAGCCCCTCGGGCAAAAACATGTTTCATAATCAGCCCCTCGGGCATGCCTCACAATTCCTCAACACCTCACAGCCACTCATGCCTCCCAATCACTCGATCACTCGCACTCGGTGCGATCATTGGGGGTCTGTACAAACTCTGGAGGGGCTCCTTCAACCCAAGCACTAATATCACTCAGCACCTCACCATCACTCTTGGCCCTCGGCCACACTCGGTGGAACCACTCAAAAATCCCCTCGGGCGAAGTAATAGAACGGGGTACTCGACCCGAAAACATCATGTTAATGCTCATGTAGTGTAAATCAGGCTGAGTTTCAAATAAAACAGTATGCGCAATGATGCTGAGTAAAATCATCAACATGTAGTGAGGAAAACAGCAGTAAAACGCCCTCAAAGGGGTCTAAACAGATTGGCACGAGGTCCCAAACACGGCTTACAACCCAAATATTTCACAAATCTTTAGAACATAATTTAACATAAGATTTTGAGTAAATATTGAACTCATTAGTTGCCGTGGAAAGGACCTAGTCCAATCCAAACATCAGTACACGCCACATATTCGTCATCCGACATGTGCGCCATTCCAAATTCAGTGAGAAAATAATGCAGTCCGGGGTTCCATACCCTCATGACAAGATTTAAGACCATTACTTACCTCTACCGGGCCGCGACACTAGTCCGCTATGCCTTTNCAATTTAATAAAACATCTCGAAATTCGGCCAAACCCGATCCCCGGGCCCACATCTCGGAATTCAATAATTTTTACATCATTAGAAACCTCGTCCTCCCACGATTCTATGCATACTAAGAACACTAAAATTGGACCGTACTTTCCCACTCAAATCCTCAAAAGAAAAATAAATTTTCCATGCACCCTTCGTCCCCAACTTTGGCTAAATTTTCAGAATTTTTGTGGTTTAATCACTTAGGAATTGACATAGAAACGTGTTATGAAGTTGAAATTCTTACCTCCAGATGATTTCCCTTGATTCCCCTTCAATTCTCTTTCAAAAGCTCTCAAGTCCGCATGCAACAATGGAGAAAATAACAACAAATTTCGCACTTCTGGCCTTTTAAACATTCTGCCCAGCTAAAATAATTCCTTCACTATGATCGCAAATTTTGGCACACGATCGCGAAGAAAAAACTCGCTGCCCCATCAATTTACCTTACGCGATCGCAAACAACCTCACGCGATTGCGATTCATCAAGACTCAAACCCACGCGCCCCCTTTAACTCTATGCGATCGCAAACAAGGCCCACGCGATCACACTGACCAAACACTCATACTCACACGATCGCAAACCATTCCACGCGAGCACGATTAACAAAAATCCTGCCTCATCAATTAACCCTACGCGATCATAAACATCCTCACGCGATTGCGTAGAAGGAAACCAGAATCTTACACCAACATCAATCTGCCCAGAATTCAAGCCGAAAGTTGGTCCATTAACCACCCGAAACACACCCAAGGCCCTCGGGACCTCAACCAAACATACCAACATATCCCATAACATCATTCAAACTTAGTCAAGCCCTCAAAACACCAAAAACAACACGAAAACACCAAATTCTCATCAAATTCAAGCCTAAAAATTTTGAAACTTCTAAATTCGCCAACTACGTCGAAACCAACCAAAACACCTCCGATTAACCTGAAATTTTGTGGACATATCCAAAATGACATTACAAAACTGTTCCAACTTCCGGAATTCCATTCCGACCCCGATAGCCTATTTTCCACTGCCGACCGAAAATTGCCAAAAACTAACTTTCGCCAATTCAAGCCTAATTCTACTCCGGACATCACAAAAATATTCCGAACACGCTCCCAAGTCCCAAATCACCTAACGAAGCTATCCGAGCCATAAAATCCGCATTCCGAGGTCATTTATCAATAAGTCACCTCTTAGTTGACTTTTTCAATTATTAGGCTACTTTAAAAGGCTAAATGCCTAAACTCTCACCATAACTACTTCGGACCCAAACCAACTGATCCAACACATCAAAAACAAGATAGAGATACATAAAAAATGCAGAAATAGGGGAAATGGGGTAAATCTCATGGAACGACCGGTCGGGTCGTTACATGCACTTTTCCATATCTTAAGCAATAACTCTTACGAATAATTTAATATTGTATTTTCCATATAGGGAGTTGTTCGGTGAATAAATCCAAAGGCTAGAATATTACTCCCTTGGCCTCTTTCTCACACCACGACTTGTGGTCGAATTCCTTTCAATGTCGTAACTATTTCTACCTTCTTTCATGCAGCCTAGACAATTCTAACCTTGAGTGTGCGCCAATGCGACTCTTGTCTCCTTTTTTATTTCTTGTTAGCTTTTAACCTATCTTTATGATTCACTTGGTGAATATATATTGTACTATGACAAGCTGTCCCTCTGGGCATCTATAGGTGTACAAATTTCTTTGTTTGGTATTTTGTTCAACTTACGACTATTGCTATATCTTGTTTCATAGCCTCAGTTATCTATGCTTATGGCTTTACCACTACTAGGTAGGTTATACTATACCATAACTCTTACTTAGGTTTATTATTATGGAGACTTGCCACCCAACTCCAGGTTTTTCTCTCACCGCTTATCCTATATGTATAAATCTAAGCCATTTAATGCTTCCTCATTACCGTCCATCTTAATAATGACAACATAATCTCATCTCATAATTTGTAACATTCATCCATTCATTGTTGATTCACCTTCATATTGATCTATAATCTACCACTGATAATTTAAAATCTCTTATGTAATATATCGTCACTAGGGCTCAGCCTCATCGGGGAACATCTGAAGTGATTTTCCTGATCCACTTAGGGACGATACTATAATGCAATAACTGTATTTCATAGAATCCCAATGTGATTCATCTTATGGGGGTATTCTAATCACGTGCCGTTCATGAAATACTTGTTCTCTAAATCATTACTCAATCAAAGGTCTAAACGTCATCCTCTTATCATTTATCACAATTACACCCTTACTTTACTACCATGGTAGCATTCTATCTCTTCTAAATGCTCCTAGTTTTAAACTCCTTTGAGTTCACTCATGATATACTGAGCTTTTTATAACTGTATGGAAACTATCAACTCTCTTGTTGTGATGGGTTTAATCCTGAGGAATTACCTATTCTCGTCACCTTCTCACACACATTTTCTTATCCTTACTCCTGCCTAGCTAAAACCTTGTTGCTCTACCATACTTTAGCTTGCGACCTACGCACATCTACCTATACTACTCGTAACCTTCCTTTCATCATGTTAGCACCGTAGATTTCCTTTCACGCCTTCTCAGTTGTCTTTAAATGTAAACAATTACTTTTCTTGGTCGTTCTGCCACTTGCTGCATGGATATTGGCCTTTCTTAGTGCCCATGAATACGGGAGTTCCCTGTAACTCATATGATCTCAATTATCAACTTTTGATTGATTTTTGTTTCTTCTTCCGTTCATTAGCTACGATAGGTTCCACTTTCTTATGGAGTGCATACAACATTATAGTGAGACTGCTGTTATAAGACCATTTATAATTTAGGTCACTATGCTTATGTTGAAGCCTGCTTCCTTATTTCCTCAGCTAGTCTTTCGTTGTAGTAATTAGGGAAGAACTTCTAACTCTTATAATGCTGAGACCTTATACATTGTATATCCCACAGTATTTCTGATGTTCTTACTCGCCTATCGTTATCCTTAGTTACTTACCTCCATGACCTTGTGCTTGTAGGGTTTCTTCTGAATTGAAATTTCATTTGTCTCCATTGTGGCACTCTCTTTATTTATGTAACACTTATATTGTACCTTCTACTAGCCCAACTCCTGTCTGAATATTTCTCGAGGATTACGATTTTGTATCTAAGAGACTAAATTTCCTATGCTGGGTTTCACCGTTTATCTTGCATGATCTACTAATTTGCCTATATCATCCTATCTATCCATAAATAGGCTCTTCCTGAATCAACTACTGAATTTTACCCATTGGTCCACTCTCATATCTTTATTTTATGTAACGCCTCTTGGGTTATTCCCTTTGTCTTAACTTACCTCTTGTACGGGATATTTATGTATCAAGTTCTCATTCCCACTTATATATCAATATCATCGAGTGCGAAACCCTTATTGATTCTCCCCAACATCATGCTTGCATAATGTTCCGGAGTCATATTATATCTGTAGGATATGAATAAATGCAATCTTATTCCTTTCACCTTTTTACCACATTCTTCCTTTACCATTCGATATTTACCTCTTCATCTTTGGAATTTTGTTTCTACATCTTCACAGACATTACTCGCCTGGCGGTAATCCTTCTACACCAGGTATAATTGAATTTCGTACACACAAGAGTGACACTTGGTATAACTGGCACATTTAGTCCCTTAATCTTAACTCTGCTCATAGTGCTTGCTTTAGGGAAGCATCTTCGTGAATGACCTTTAAAGGTTATTCTTCTATTGTTCATTCTATTATTGTTGAAACACTATCTTTGAAATGATGTCGAATATTACCAATTCCTTTGAACCCTAATTCATGTTCGATTTTTTATTTCTTGTTTACTATCCCATACTAATTTCTATTACTTGGGGGGTCTAACTTTTCCTTATGGTAATCACGTGTGACTCACCAACTCATTTCTCGAAATGAGGGTATGGCTTTATGGCTTACACTTTTGTATTGTCTCAAGGCCTGTCTCCTCTCATTTTTTCCCTTCACTTGACTATAGACTTTATCATTATACCATATTCTGATTTACCGCTATCACTCATTTATCACCTCTTACTCATAATGTTTCATTTACTCTCTTCTTATTCTCATGCTAATATCTCTGTCTATCGCCCTATTATAAAGACTTCAACATGACGTTCTTTCACATTTAGCTCCCCCTGCTTCATATCACTGGCTCTTCGGGATGCCTAACATTCTTTTTTTTTTCTTTACTAGTGGCTGGAGTCATACTAAGGCAAATATTTAACCCTTCTAGGATCCTAGTGTCTATCTTCCGAAATTTCTAAATATTCTAGTATTCATATCTTACTGTTCTATTCTAGAGTGACCATATGGCTATCTCCAGATGAGAAATATTACCATGTTCTTCACTACCCTTCAAAAATGTTAAATAATGATAACAATCTATCAACAATTTTTGGTTACCCTAATCCCAGCTGGATCCTGATATCCTATCCTTCTCTTAAATTATTTCAGTTAGCTCCCATTGGGCATAATTGAGATTGGTATGGACAATTGTAGATATCTCTGTTACCGTTGAAAGTAACTAAAAATGCTTATATTTCTCTGCCAGAATTATAAATACTGATAATCTTTATTAACTAGGTACCTCGTACCATTCTTTATCTTGCTTCTTTTACTTGATAAAACTCGTATCTACCTTCTGATTCTCTTATTTCTTTTTACCATATGGGTAGATAGATATTATTTCCTTAGAGCTCATTATTAAGATACTAACACATCTTAGTACACACATGATCTGCTGAAGCCCTCACTTTTACTCATCATAAGCATGATGCAAAATTGAGTTCCTCTGACTCAACTCTTCCACATCCACATTNCTTATAAGTGTGGTGCACAACACACCCATAAACAAGACTCTACTAGACACAGCTCATAGACAACCCCTAGGACAGACCTGCTCTGATACCAAGTTTGTCACAACCCAAACTGGAGGATCATGACTGGCACCCGGGCCATACTTCCGAGAACCAACGTAATTTTATCTAACCTTCTTATTATATTTTAGGGATAACGAGATCAATATAAATGGTAGATATGGATCATGAATATACATCACATGGGATGATAAGATTGCTAAGAAACTACATAAAAGGTACGAGCTACAACGCTGCCATGAAAGACTATACAACAAAAATTAGCCAACAAGGCATACCAAACTATACATGAGTTGACACCTGTCTATGAGCCTCTAAAGGACAATAATTAATGCAACATAGCCAGAACAGGGACCCGACATACCCATAATATCTATAACAAAAATGCATACCAAGACCACGACAAGTCCGGAGAAGGGATCTCGCCTATAACTGCTGAACTGGAAAGCCTATTGTGGTGGGGGAGCTTTGTCTACCTGTCTATCAGGACCTGCAACATTACATGCAGCGTCCACAAATAAAAGGACGTCAGTACGAATAAAGTACTGAGTACGTAAGGGAGGAAAGCATAAATAAGAACAATAATGTAAAGAGAGATGTAGGAGATACAACCTGTAGCATCTGAGTTCTTCTAAGAGACATTAACATGAAATGCATGATACATATATACACATAATATTTTTAAACATCAGCCTCTGTGTGCATCATCATCATCATAGAAAATTCACCTCTGTGGGCATCATCATCATCATCATCATATCATACCCGACCTGAAAGAGGACTCGGTAAACCCAACTGATCAGTGGTTTCACAATAGGTGCCATACCCGGCCGAATATAGCGCGGCTCGGTAGAATAAAATAGATACATATATATAATGCATGCAGAACTCATTAGAATCATGTTCTGAACATTTCGGAGCGACGTAAGGTCAATATTCTACGTACACATCATTAGCGCTAACTCTTCATTGAGAATCTTATAGAATCAGAAAGTACCAACAACATTGATAACATAAGAATAAGAGAAGCAACCTTAACATCAATTGTTCCATAAGAAGGGAAACAATGTAAATACTGCTAGCTTCTAAGAGTAGAGTATACTTGGAAACTCGTTCATTGCATTATGTACAATCGGAGTCGTGAAAAAGAAGGAAAGGGATAGCCTCACATACCTTGTATATACTGCCCCAACCTCAAGCTACACAAATGTCACAACTTATTAATCTACAATAAGAGAAACGACACTATCGTTATATTTTAAGCGTCATAACTATTATGTATCGACCACAACCTATTTTACAATGAAATGGACAGAACCTCCCCTATTTATATGGCTTCACACAAGTCAAAAAAATCACCAAAAAGCCCAATCAACATCAATAATCATATTGAGCCTCCAAAACAGTCCACACACAACCTAATCACTTCACACATAAGACGACCACCGTAGTCGTGTCAAACGACCCGGAAATGTTACAACGAACGACCAAATCACAAACCTACATCTATATGGTTTTTCTCCACACTCTTCCTCCTCCAAAACTCCACAAAACAGTAGTAAAACACGCAGCCCAACAAAAACACAAAACAGTCCGCTACAAGTCAAATAACTCGAACTTACGGCTTCCGATCACCATCCCGTGAGTTCTAACTATTAGGAAACATATTTATAAACCTTCCTTGATATTTAAAAACTTAAATACAGATATCAGACGTTTCTTAACTATGAATTACCTTCCAAAACTCTAACTAAAAAGACAAAGGAGAGGCGGTATAATGACACTTACGTTGTAGGGATCGTTTTGATGTTATTGCTTCTCGATTTCTTGCCCAGAATGATAATCTTCTTTGAAACCCTAGAAGATAGCTTGAGGTTATGTTTATGGGTGTTCTCTGGTCGTTTTAATCTGAATAATGAAGAAAAAGCCGACCTAAGGTTTATATATATCAAGTTTGGAAAAGTCATAGAGGTGCTAGCTTGCACCCTAGGATTGGTCCATCTTCCGACGCTTATATCTTTTTATGATGTCGTATGAATGAACGGTTAAGAGAATTGAAACTGAATTACAAGACTTTAAATTTGGTATATTATATGTCCCAATAATACCTCATATATCACATGAAGTGTATTGCTCAAAAAGCTCTAGTGATCCACCTACTTGTCACTTATGATGTCTGCGCAGTCTCGTGAAACTGCAAATATATCTCTACTCCTACGTCGTATCGATGAACGGTTTAATGTATTGGAAACTAGACTCATATATATTAAATTTGGTTGGTAGATAATCCAATAATTCAAATTATATTGGGAGAAAATTGCAGTTACATTTGACCAAAGTTTAAGCACATTATAAGTGTAACTTGTGAAGACCTTTGCTGACTTTTGTTCCACAACTTGCTTGACTTCAAAATGTAGAACACAACTATAATACGATAAAAATTAACTCATAGCATAATCTCCTTATCATGTAATGAACCATAGTCTCACCCTAAAGTACATGTTGTAACTTTCCAAACTCGTCGACTTTCGACGAAACTTATTTTCTTCAATTGGTTTAGTTTCTAAGCTTTCCAACCCTCTTGGTACTCGTTATTCATGATCTTAATATTTGTAACCTCCAATGTAACATGATTAACTTAATTTATATTCCATCAAATATAATCTTATTTCTGAGCTTATATCAATTGACTTACGATGTACTCTCACGTACGAAAACATGGGGTGTAACAAATTTAAATATAGAAATTGGTAGAGATATTGGGATTTTTAAAGAAAACCTAGAATTTATATTTTTTTTGGTTTTGACCACGAAATTGGACATGGAATTAGGAATAAATTATATATTTGAGTTCGTGGTATTATGGGTGATATTTATCTTCAAAAATTTTCAGAATCCGGTCCCGTGGGCCTGTGGGTTGTCTTTTAATAAATTCTTAATTTACAAGTTTTGGAGTATATTTTGATTGGTTTGCACATTTTTTGATTAGTTTCAGATCTTTTGACATCTGTTTGAGGTGTTAGAGAAGCGTTGGAGCGGATTATTGGATTTCGGAGCAAGGTAAGTCTCTGTTCTAACCTTTTAAGGGGGAATTTACCCCGTAGGTGTTATGTTTGCTATGTGCTACTTGTTGTGGGGGCTACAGACGTATGAGGTGATGAGTGTCCGTGCGTATTCTAGAATTCATGATTAGGTCTGGGTAGACTTAGACTCACACAATGCCTTAATTGTAAATATTTGAGTTATTCTTGCATGTTTAAATGCTTTAAATTATATTGATGCCTGAGACGCATAGAGTATCAGACTTGATATTTTAAATATCTGGTGAACTACTTGATTAGCAGTAGAGATTATACTTCCTTTCACGGATTTCTCCTGTGTTGTACGGATTTGTTTGAAAGTTTCTTGAAATTTCATAACTCACACATATATTTGTGAATGGGGCCAGTGACCCATCAAGTTTCACTATTCCTACGGGATCGGGCTGAGCGCCTCAACAATACTATTATGGATCGGGTTGTATGACCTCGGCAGTATTATGAGATGCATAAATGGTTCGCGCCAGTTGACCCTTAGTAGTGTACACGATTATGTGATTGGGCTAAACGACCTCAACAGGGATCAGGCCATACGTCACGGTAGGAACTTGTGCTAGTACTCCTTTGGGACCAGGCCGTTTGCCTTGGCAAAATCCTGTCTAATACCTAATATGAAGTCTGTGTACCGTGTGTTTTTTTTACTTAAGATGGGACCCTTTATTTTGTGTTTATCATTATTTATTCCAGTTGAGGAATTATCCGACTATTGTGGACCGCATGTTTGTTCTCCTATTGAGGACAATATTGTGCACTTATATTTGTTTCATTGTTTTTACTTGCTATGTTTCATCCATGCCTACTTTTAATATACATGATTAATTGGACCACTAGTAAGTGTCGATGTCGACCCCTCGTCACTACTTGTTTGGGGTTAGGCTAGATAATTACTGGGTACGCTTTGATTTATGTACTCATGCTATACTTCTGCACTAATTGTGCAGGCACGGAGGCAAGTTCACTTGGTGGTCATCTTGGCTCATAGGCACAAATGCTGAGGAGACTTTATAGTGAGCCGCATTACATGTTATGATCCGCAGTATGCGGAGTCTCCTTCATATTCATTTATTTTATCCTGTCTATTGTATATATTCTAGACATATATTTTAATAGTATTGTACTTCCTAATAGACGCTCATGTAATTATGATACCAGGTTTTGGAGAATTAGATTATGTTCTTGGTTTATACTCTGACCACGTTTGATCAATTAAATTAATAACATCAGTACTTTCTTATGTAAACGAACAATTTTAGTTATTTACTTCATTATTTATTTTGAGACGCATTGAGATTACCTATTAGTCTGTTGATTTCATGGTTGGCTTGCCTAACGATGCTGTTGGGCGCCATCACGGCCTATAGTGAGGTTTGGGGTGTGACAATTTGGTATCAGAGAACAAAGTTCACTTAGGTCTCACGACTCATGAGCAAGTTTAGTAGAGTCTTGTGGATCAGTACGGAGACGTCTGTACTTATCTTCGAGAGGCTATAAGACTGTTAGGAGAATTTCCCTTTCCTGATTCCTTATCGTGCGATTCGATTTTGTTGAAGCTTATGTTTTTAGTTCCGTCATACTCATTTAAACGTGATGTTGAGTGCTTGTTATCAATTGGGCATCGAGGAATTGTAGTGGTGCTACAGATGTGGTGCAGGATGCTTTTCCCTGCATATGCAACTGGACTATTATCTTCGCCTTTTGGAGGGTGTTGTGTTATTTCAGCCCAGTGTTAGTGTTTCCCATGGTTTCGAGGCTATACAAAGTGTATTATGATGTTCATGCATTATTATCGTGCAGTATTGGTGTGAACGACATGGTGTTTACTTATGTGTTGCGGCAGTGAGTGCTTCAGGAAAAGGATTATTCGGTTCGTGATTGGTAGATTCAGTATTTTATTCCACCGTTGGAGAGATAATTGGGCTATTGGTGTCCAAGACTTGGCTTATAGAGCAGCGAGATTTGATATCTCCGAACTTGGAAAAATTCTTGTATATGTTATGATTTTGTCGTCCTTGTTTGAGTACATTAAGGCTCGTCAGTATGATTGTATTCTTTGTTTGTATTTGGGGCAAGATGTTGTGAAATGATATCTAAGAAGCGATTATCAGAGATAATGGTGTGTTGCAATTAGTATGTCGAACCAGTATTTCCAGTGTTGATGGTTCGAGAGTGATGATCCCGAAGAGGCTCAGAGTTGATAAAATTCTATTTGTTCGGGGTGCTACGGAGGTAGATCGTGGTGTCGGGAGGCATTGTTGGTGGTGGAAGATGGGACATTATTGTATATCCATCGGTGGTTGAATTGTTAGCAGCTCAAGTATGAACAACGGAGGCTGAGTAGTTTGCTTAGGAAGTGGTGTAACCAGGGCGGGGATGACAGCGTATCATATGGATTCTGTGGTAGGATAGCAACATGATTTGAGAAAGTTAAGAGCGATTTGGGTCATGGTGTACAAATGACTAAGTATGTGTATTTCGTTTGGAGTGGTGGCTTATGTACTCAAGAAATTCGAATGTGACAAAAGAGTTTTCTTGGAATGTAGAGGAACATGAATGCTTGATTATCGTTTCAGGATGTAATATGTCTTTGAGTTTTGAATGCCTTGTTGGATCTTCAGTTGATGTTAATGAAAATGAACGACTCTTACAGTTGGTGGGAGAGTGTGGGCTCGGGAGAATTAACTGATTTCGTGGTGGTTGTAACTTAGGTAATGTCGTTGGGAGATGTCGATATGGAATTATACATGTGGGCTATCTCTTGTGAGTAGGTTAGGGGTTGCATCATTTCCGATGAATTTCTTACGAAGAGTATTACTTTCTATCCAACGGGAGACATGTACTACGATGTGAGCTTGGATCACATAAACAAGTTGTTGCGACTACTATGAGGTTGAGTATGCGTTTGAGGCTAGTAATTCACAGTGTGTCATGATTAGTGCAACAAGAGCTTGCGAGATTTTTCTTGTGTAACATTGTGAGATCATGGTAAATAATAAAGAGAAGTCATCGTGGGTTCTGGATTTATGTTATTGTGGCTTAAAGCCAAGTGGGTGAGCGTACCGCCGATGAGTCACATGGTAATGTGCCTTTTCAGTTTCTGGTTAGTGGTACGCTGGTGGATTAGTTATGACCGAGAAAAAAATCATCAGGGGTAATTCGAGCAAGGAATTTGATGGATATGTGCTACATTTTCCTTATTGATGAGTGGAGGTTGTTGAATGAATCAGAATTGATACTTCATTAAGAATGTGATATGCAATGGAAAGGATTCATTCGGTTGCTTCTTTTGTAGTGTTCGTGTGCTAATAGAGAACTAGTTGTTTGGTTGTCTATTCATGACTATCTTAGTGGGGGTGACTCTCAAAATGGTTCTAGCGGGTTCAAGAATTAAATTGTGGTGCCTAAGGATTTTTTGGTTCGTCGTGTGGCTAAGGATTTAATTTTACAGTGGAGTATTTATATGAATATCACCGGGTCTGCGATGTGGTGTTAGAAGGATGGAAGAAACAACTTTGTATTCATAGTAGATCTTTTCAGAATGGGCGTATCAGTTGGAGATAGTGTTGAGTGCATAAGGAGAGCATAAAATAACTTTTGGGTATTAAGACGACCTGGTCTTGTGATTTTGGGTCACTCGGGATGAGTGATGATTGAGATCCATTGTGTGCCGGAAAGAGAGGTATTAATTTTGAAGGTAAGTCAAGAGGAAAATGAGGAGTTGAGTCAGTTTAGTAGTGGTTTGAATCAATATGGTAAAAGAAAAGATAAGTTCCTTCGGTGCGATAAGGCCATTCGAGTGTTTTGTGGCTATACTTATGGGTTTTGGTGGTCTGCGTGACTCAGTTGATTTAGAAGACTCAGTGTTAATGTGGTTTGGTTATGTGCAAACGGTTTCCCGAAGAGTTATGACAGTTACGACCACGACTTGAGATTTGGGTCTTGTGCGGTTATGGGAGTTGGTTACGTGTTGTGATTTTCCTCCCAAAATGAGTTAAGTGAGGGTTTCTAGTCGATGAAGTGTTTATTCTAATAGTGTTTTAGGAGTTATGATGGAATTCTTGTACTCTCACGTAATCTCATAATAGGTGCAACTAACTGTGTGGAATTGGAATTGAAGGATCAAGGTTGCGGTTTGGATCAAGGTTGCGGTTCAGCTTTGACAAGAATGTCATGAGCTTGGAGGAGCAAGGGAAGATTTCAGATGTTTAGAGTATACTGGCACTATCTTAGTGTCGCTTGAGAATGGTCTTCTGTGGAAGAGGTGTTGTGTATTGATTTGGTGGATTCTTGGTTTGTATTACAACAATAACATGGTCGGTGGCTATTAATGTTCATATTATTTCCTGGTGCGGAAGGTTGTGGGTGTATCCCCCATGGGATGATTATGTAGGAGTGGTGTATCGGTCATTTAAGTGGTAGATATTTGGATCAGGTATGGGGATTTGATTCCGTCGCTGATTGGAGAGTTTATGTCTGAGAAATGCTCTATTCTTCTGGGTATAGACTGTGAAAGTTTGTTCCGGATTTGACGGTTGATCGTATGTTTCATGGATATGGTCATTGTGGATCTTTGGAATGTTATTAACCTATTTGGGACAATTGGAATCGGCGTTGAGGCCCGTAGGTACACCTTATGTGAATGTATATTCTGCACAAGATCAGATATACTTATTTGGCATACCATTGCTTATGGATGAGCCTTTGGGCATTGTGGATGTTATTCCTGTCTTCATCTATTCCATGTATTAATCAATTATGCCATGTGGGTCGTGAGGCGGTTGATTATTCACACGTGTGTTGTGATCATGTGTAGCTGGTAGTGTTATATGAGCAAGATGGATCTCAAGATGCTGGTTGTTTATTGCACCTTAGTCATGCTTGGCCTTTTGTAGCGCATGATGCTATCCGTCTCCCTAGAATTATGTTTATGCGCTCGGTGTGCTTGTGGTTGATAGACATGTGTTTAGTGTGTATGAGAAATTTTTCTTGATAGGTATTCCTTGCTGATTGTTATGTGTGGATCGGGTGGTACGCCGCCACGAGTATGATGCTTGGACTGTTGCCTGCCACAACGGTATCATGTGTGGATCTGGTTGCACGCCGCATCCGTGAGATGTTGAGTATGATCCCTCATTCTTATTTCATGTGTTTTGTTTCTTATATTTGAGATAGGTTCATAGCGTTTGTTTGGTTGATTTGGATGTTACGCGAGCTAGATAGTTCTTTACCCGAGTTCGTCTTTCCTTATTAGTCATATTTGAGTTGTGGCTTGTTGGCACATTGATGGAGTGGTATGGGATTTTATATGGTATTTGAGGTGGCTTATTGCCTAAGCAACTTGTACCGGGTGGGACAAGGTTGTTGGACATGAAATTAGTGCAATCGAATTTTTTTTTCATATAATGTATATTCGGGGGAAAATGTCACTAATCAGTTCAAAATGAAGCGATGGTTCTTTTCAAGCGGAGAGACTCCATGAATTATTGATTTGGAAGGTGGTTATGAGTTTCTACACATATTTTTCATCGTTGTAGTATTGTGGGGGTTGGACATGGCTTATATGCATTATGAGGTATATTATGGACACCGAGTTCATAAATTTGCAGCTATTGTGGTTGGAGAATGTTACTAGGGGAAAATTAATTATGCAGTGCATCGTGTGATTACAACATCGGTGTATGATCATGTTTCGGTACAGCTTGTTGAGATTGATACGGTGCACATATGCTAAAATCGGACCCTGTGGAGAATTACAGATGTTGGAATCTGGTTCTAAGGCATGTGGGCTAAGGTCACATGAAGTATCTTCAGTATGGGTTAAGCTAATGTGCTCATATTGATTATGGTGGCAAGGGGTAGGTGCACGAGGTGTTATACAATAAATTTGGGCAACTTTGGAACAGTTCTTGGCACGTTCGAGGACGAACGCATTTTTAAGTGGGGGAGAATTTAACGAGCCGACCAGTTGTTTTGAGATATAGAATGTCGTTCGGCAGCTTGAGACCCTGAGTAGATCCACTTCATGTATTATGACTTGTACGTGTAGTCGAATTTAAATTTCAGGAAGTTTAGAGTTGATTGGAAGGAAAATTCTAAAGTTGGAAGCTTTAAGTTAAAAGAGTTGACCAAGATTTGGCTTTTGAGTAAACGACCTCAAAATCAGGATTTGAAGGTTCCAGTAGGATCGTATGATGATTTGGACATGGGCGTATGTTCAGATCGAGTTTCGGATGGACCGGGAGCGTTTCGACGCTTAATGTGGAAAATTAGCATTTTGAATGTTTTAGAATTTCCTAAGTTTTATTTGAAGGGGACTTTAGTGTTATCGATGTCTGTTTGGGATTCCAAGCCCTGTAATAGGTTCGTATTGTGATTTATGACTTGTACGTAAAATTTGGCGTCATTCTGGAATGTTTAGGAGTGATTCATACGCGTTCAATGAAGTTTGTATGTTTGAAATGTCACGCCCCAACCTCGGGGAGCGCGACTGGCGCTCAACCGAGTGGACCCGGTCGAGCAATCTTGTTAGACACTTTCTACCCACTCGCTTACGATCTGGAAAAGGCGCATTTTCATTAGTTAAACAGTAGAGGGATCATATATACATAAACATTACTACTTCATTTCATTTTGTTACATCATTGATAAGTTTTAAATACATACATCTTATAATATAGTGGAATAGAATCCAAAACACAACATAATCCATTTCACCCTCCTAGTATCCATATACAATCACATAATGTCTATGGAGCCTCTAAAGATACCAAAAAGAGTGGAAAGATAGTGCCGGCGGCAAGGCCCGGCTATACCTCAAAATGACTACAACATAGCAAAAGATATGATACAAGATCCCAGAATGAAGTGGGGTTCACCGAGTTCGCTGAGAAGAGGATGCACTAGTGCCTGTGATCAACACTGTCTGCCATGGAACCACCTGCATCCATTTAAAGATGCAACGCCCCTGATAAAAGGGACATTAGTACTGTCGAATAGTACTAGTATGAAAGCTAAACACTATTACAATAACATAAATAACATTACAAGGGAAATCGTCAAGAAGACAATACGAACTGTAATTAGTATAAACATCGAGTTAAGGATCACTTAGATTTTCAAGTCTATTTCCACATTATTAGGTTGGATAGTTTTTAATGACAATATGCCACAATCCACAATACCATAGTGTTCTTACACGGAGTACGATCTCGGCCCGATCGGCTAAGCCATCTCATTTGAGACATCAACCATATTCACATTTTCACTCACAATACAACCGTGTTATTACACGGAGTCCGATCTCGGCCCGATCTGCTAAGCCATCTCATTTGAGACATCAACCATTTTAATCGATCATCTTACTTCATATTCCTTTTCCATCTCATCAGCACATTAGCACAAGTGGCTTTAATTATAGAGTCATTCTTGTCACTTGGCCTTATTTAATAGTTCAAGTTCTTTTCCACATCTCAACATTTTTATTATCATCAATAACAACACAGTCTTCATTCAAGACTCTTGATTTCATATGTGAGAAAATTTAGAATTCAAGTCACATAGAGGCTCTTCACACAATTGACATAACAATCTTTAATCGGATTTGACATGAAGTCTAGGCATTTTAGCACACATATTATAAGTGTTGAACATTTCTTCAGATGGATAAGTAACATGATAAAATCATGGGAATACATATTACACATATATTGTCAAAGCAAGCACATTCGGGATAGCAATCTCTTAGACGATCAAGTTGGGACTTACATCGATTTCATGAATACCACGGGATACAATTTTAAGAAGTGGAGATTTAGCCAACACACCTCAATTGAGCCTCTTAAAACTCAAAGATGTTCCGGAATATTAGCAACTTCAATCTATTTTAGCAATATAGCAAAATTGAGCCCAAAATTAGGAAAACTGTCATAATTATAGCTCACTTGAGAATTCTATCAAAAACTATGTGTTTATTAAGGTTTCATGGCCCTTTTTATGAAAGTCTACACCAACCCATACCCCATTCTTTTCTATCTTTAATTCACAACTCCCCACATACCTTAGGAACACATGCATGCAAGGTAATCACCCTCATTCCCATGAATTACCTCACCAGTTGCCCATTTTGGTTACATTTTAAAATTTAGAGTTTGGATGATAGGATCTTACTTCTTAAAGAAGACTTAGGTGCCTCTCTTGATAATCTTCAAGGTTTTAAGTGAGAATTGAAGAGCAATTTGGTGAAGATCACTTTCTCCCTCTAGGATTCTCTCTCTCACTCTAAAAATATTAGAAAATAGGTTCAAAATGGTCTAAGGTCGGTGTTTTAACGGAATAGGGTCGGGTTTAAAAACCCTAAAATAAAGCTCCGGAACAGGGTGTACGGTACCATACAATGATTATGCGGTCCGCAAAATGACCGCAAAAAGTGTCCTTGGGAATTGGGCTGGTCTGCTTCATTCTACAGCCATTATGCGGCCCGCAGACCTGTTCTATGGTCGCATAATGCGCCGCAGAACCTCTCTCCACAAAAGTCCAAGGACGGTTATGCGACCAAAGTGTGGCCCGCAAAACGGTTATGCGGTCCCATAATTGGCCGTGAAATTTACCTCAAAATTGGCCAAAAAGGCTGCTTCACTCTGCGGCCATCATGCGGCCTGTAGAGTGATTATACGACGGCATACTGGGTTACAGAAATGCCTAATTTTGCACAAATATTTCCTTCAACAAACGCTATTATTAACCTCTATGCTTCCTTCGGCATCACAGAATCCCAGTTTTTAGGAAAAATTTTACGGGGTCTTACATCCTCCCCCACTTAAGATCATTCATCCTCGAATGAGGAAAAGGTCAACTATTAGCAATTTATGCAGCTCAGTTTTTCCATTCCACCTACCAGCAACCCCAAATTTGACTAACTCCTTCGATTTCCAAAATTTGTTTTGCCAGAGTTCCCTTTGTAACTAGGCCTATCCACCAGTTAGAGAGCCCCCGAAACACATCTCACAAACATATGCACAACCCAACGACATAATGAAACTCATAATAATACTAACCATGGCCTTATAAGCAACATATAATCAAAAGGAACACCTTTACACTAACTGAATAAGTGATACAAGATTCATAGGCGACAAGTTCATAAAAAGAAAGGATTACACAGCTATTCAAACAAGTAGGGATACTTCTTATCATTTCATCTTCGGCCTCCCAAGTGGCCTCTTCAACCTGCCGGTTTCGCCATAACACTTTTACGGAGGCAATTTCTTTATTTCTCAGCTTTTAGACTTGTCTATCAAGAATGGCAACAAGAATTTCTTCATATGACAGTTCTTCATTAACTTCAATGGTCTCGACCGGCACAATGGCTGACGGATCTCCAACTCCCTTCTTCAACATAGACACATGGAATACCGGGTCGACTGATGACATTTTAGGTGGTAACTCGAGCTTGTATGCCACATGGAAAATTCTCTGAATGATCTTGTACGACCCGACATACCTCGGACTCAATTTCCCTTTTCTTCCAAACTGCATAATGCCCTTCATGGGAGAAACCTTCAATAATACCAAATCATCTTCTTTGAACTCTAAGTCTCTACGACGAACATCCGAATAGGATTTTTGACGGCTCTGAGAAGTCTTCAACCTCTCCTTTATGATCTTAACCTTCTCCATATCCTAATGCACAAGGTATGACCCTATCAATTCAGCTTCCCCAATCTTAAACCACCTAATGGGAGATCTACATCTCCTACCATACAATGCCTCAAATGGTGCAGTATGAATGCTCGCATGAAAGCTGTTGTTATAGGAAAATTCTATGAGTGGAAAATGATCATCCCAGCAACCCTTGAAGTCAAGAACACAAGCACGCAACATGTACTTAAGCGTTTGAATAGTCTGCTCTGCTTTCCTGTCAGTCTATGGATTGAAGATTGTGCTAAGATTCACCTGAGTACCTAACCCTTGCTGAAATTTCCTCCGAAAATTGGCCGTGAACTAAGCCCCTTGATCGGAAATGATTGAGACTGGAGTACCATGAAGCCTGGCTATTTCCTTGATATACAACTGAGCATACTATTCCGCTGTGTCGGTATTTAACTGGCAAGAAGTGTGCTGATTTTGTGAGTCGATCCACGATCATCCAAATTGAATTGAACTTTTGCGGAGTGTGTGTTAACCCTACCACAAAATTCATATTAATCATTTCCCATTTCCACATTGGGATTTCTTTGTTCTATGCCAACCTACCAGACCGTTGATGTTCGGCCTTCACTTGCTGACAATTCGGACACCTTGCCACAAAATACGCCACATTCTTTTTCATGTCGTTCCACCAATAGATTCCCTTGAGGTCATGATACATCTTTATAGAATCTAGGTGCACGGAATACCTGGAAGCGTGAGCCTTGGTCATGATTCTTTCCCAGAGACCATCTAAATTTGGAACACATAGCCGCCCTTGGTACCTTAGGGTACCATCGTCCATGCCAAGAGTAAAAGCCATTGTTTTATGTTTATGGATCCCCTCCTTGAGCTGTCCCAACAACGGATCATTGTATTGCTTCTCTTTGACTTCTGCAACAAGCGATGATTCAACCTTATTTTGCACAATTACTCCTCCTTTACTAGAGTCTGCAAGACGAACTCCCAAACTAGCTAGCTGGTGAACCTCCATGGACAACGACTTTCGACATGCCTCAAAGTGAGCCAAACTACCCATATATTTTCGACTAAGAGCATCTTCCACGACATTGGCTTTCCCCGGGTAATACAGAATATTGATGTCGTAATCCTTGAGTAACCTAAGCCATCTTCTTTGCCTCAGATTCAAATCTTTTTGTTTGAAAATATATTGAAGAGTCTTGTGGTCCGTACATCCACATGGACCCCATATAAATAATGATGCCAAATCTTTAATGCAAACACCACCACCACAAGTTCCAAGTCATGTGTTGGATAGTTCTTTTCATGATTCTTGAGTTTCCTAGAAGCATAAGCTATAACCTTGGCATGTTGCATTAACACACACCCAAGACCGATCCTTGGAGCATCACAATATACCACAAACCCATCTTAACCCTCTGGCAGGATCAACACCGGAGCCGCAGTCAATCTCGATTTCAACTCCTGGAAGCTCCTCTCACAAGCATCAGACCATTGGAACTTAACCGCTTTCTTGAGTCAATTTGGTCAATGGAGAGGAAAGGGTAGAAAACCCCTCCACAAACTTCTTGTAATACCCTGATAAGACCAAGAAACTGCGAGTCTCGGTTGGCGTTGTAGGTCTAGGCCAATTCTTCACTGCTGAAATATTTTGAGGATCCACTTTAATTCCTTCTCTGGAGACAACATGACCGAAAAATGTGACAGATTCGAGCCAAAACTCACACTTTGAAAATTTTGCGTACAATTGGTGCTGATGAAGAGTCTGCAACACTGCCCTGAGATGATTGGCATGGGCCTCCCGACCTCGTGAATACATAAGAATGTCGTCGATGAAAACTATCACAAAGGAGCCGAGGAAAGGCTTGAAAACCCGATTTAAAAGATCCATGAAGCTGCTGGGGCATTTGTTAGCCCAAAAGACATTACCAGAAATTCAAAGTGCCCATACCGAATTCTGAAATCTGTTTTCGAAATATCATGCTCCCTGATCTTCAATTGGTGATACCCCGATCGTAAATCAATTTTGAGAAGCATCTAGCACCCTGTAACTGATCGAACAAATAATCTATTCTGGGTGACGGGTACTTATTTTTGATTGTGACTTTGTTGAGCTGCTGGTAGTCAATATACATTCTCTGCGATCCATCTTTCTTTCTCACAAAGAGAACCGATGCTCGGTCAGATGAAACCCTTTTCTAACAAATCCTTTAGTTTATCCTTAAGTTCCTTCAATTCAGCTAGTGCCATTCTATAGGGCGGAATAGATATAGGCTACGTGCCTGGCACCACATCAATTCCAAAATCAATCTCCCTGTCTTGCGGTATCCCAGGGAGTTCATCAGGAAAGACCTCCGAAAAATCATTCATAACCGGCATAGACTCGATTGTAGGTGCCTCAGCATCGGTGTCCGTAACCCGGACCAAATGGTAGATACACCCCTTATTAATCATCTCCGTGGACTTAAGGTAAGAAATAAACTTACCCTTCGGCACCACTATATCCCCCTTCCACTCAATAACTGGCTCCTCTGGAAATTCAAACCTCACGGTTCTATTTCGGCAATCGAGCTTAGCAAAACATGAATAAAGCCAATCTAGCCCCATAATTACATCAAAATCGACCATCCCAATTCAATGAGATCGGCTACGGTATCCCGATCATGTATCGTGACAACACAACCCCTATACACCCATGCAACCATAATAGACTTGCCGACCGGAGTAGATGCAGAGAACGGCTAATGAAGATGTTCCCGTTCTATCCCAAATTCCATAGAAACATAAGGGGTAACATAGGACAAGGTGGAACCAGAATCAATATGAGCATATACATCATGAGATTGGATAGTTAATATACATGTGAAAAACTCTGGAGAAGCCTCTGCACTCTGACGACCACTCATAGCATAGAAATGGATGGGTCCTCTTGAACTCTGCGCACCACAGAATCCCGATTTTTAGGAAAATTTTTACAGGGCCTTACATGAAAGTTAAGAAAAGGTTTTGATCGTAGATTCATCATTTTGATGTTATTCGTGGAATTTAGAGCCTTTGGATAAGTTTGAATAAGGTACTGGGACTAGTTGGCATGATTGGACGGGGTACCGGGTGCCTCGGGTGTGATTCAGGGTGGTTTCAGACCAAGTTTGGGTGTTTTGCTGCTGTTGGTGTTGTTCTTCATGATCGCGACTGGACTTGCACGATAGCGAAGAAAGATTTTAGTGGGATGTCTTTTTGGGCTTCGTGAACATGACGGTTGACTCGAAAACGTGGAGAAGGAGCTGAGACCAGGGACTTTTACCCTAGGCGAACGCGACAGGGTATCGTAAATGCGATGAACCGTGGGCTGGCAGAGTTCCCTTCGTGAACACGGAAGGGAGAACACGAATGCGAAGGATCATTTCAAGGCTGGGAGATAGTTGGTCATCACTAACATGAAGCTTTGGGATTTTAGCCTTCGCGAACGCGGCTAGGGGTCTGCTAACGCAAAGAAGGAAGGCCTGGGAAGAAAGCTTTTTATTTCAGGACTTAGCCTATTTCTCTCACATTTTCACTTGGTTGGGTGATTTTTGGATCTCTTTGAGGGGAGATTTTCATCATCTATCATGAGGTAAGTTATTACCACTTATTATAAGTTAAATACATGGATTATATATGGGTTTAAACATGAAAATTTGTAGAAATTGTGGAGCTTTTGAAGAAAACCTAGAATTTGTATTTTTTAATTTTGACCACAAAATTGGACATGGAAATAGGAGTAAATTATATATTTGAGTTCGTGGTATTATGGGTGATGGTTATCTTCAAAAAATTTTGGAATCCGGGTCCGTGGGCCCGTGGGTTGACTTTGTTGACTTTTTGAGTAGAGTTGGAAATTATAATAAATTGATAATTTACAAATTTTGGAGTATATTTTGATTGGTTTGCACATTGTTTGATTAGTTTTAGATAGTTTGGAATTGGTTTGAGGTATTAGAGAGGAGTTGGAGCCGGTTATCGGATTTCAGAGTGAGGTAAGTCTCATGTCTAACCTTATGGGGGAAATTTACTCTGTAGGTGTTATATTTGCTATGTGCTGCATGTTGTGGGTTCTATGCATGTATGAGGTGACGAGTGTCCGTGCGTATGCCAGAATTCATGATTAGGTCTGGGTAGACTTAGACTCACGCCATGCCTTAATTGTAATATTTGAGTTATTCTTTCCTGTTCAAATGCTTTAAATTATATTGATGCCAGATACAAGACTTGCATATAGTATCAGACTTGATATTTTAGATATCCAGAAAACTACTTGATTAGCAGTAGAGATTATACTTCCTTTCAAGGATTTATCCTGTGTTGTACGAATTTTTCCTAAAGTTTCTTGAAATTTCGCAACTCACACATATATTCGTGAGTGGGGCCAGTGACCCGTCAAGTTTAACTATTCTTATAGGATTAGATTGAGCGCCTCAGTAGTACTATTATGGATTGGGTCATACGACCTCGGCAGTATTATGAGATGAATCCATGGTTCGCTCGGGTTGACCCTTCACAGTGTACATTATGGGATTGGGCTGATCGACCTCAGTAGGGATCATACCGTACGCCACGGTAGGAACTCGTTCCATTACTCTTTTGGGACTGGGCCGCCCGCCTCAGCAGAATCGTGCATTATACCGGATATAAAGTCTGTGTACTCGTGAGTTTTGTTGACTTGAGATGTGACTGTTTATTTGGTGTTGATCATTACCAATTACAGTTGAGGAACCATCCCGCTATTGTAGACCTTGTGTTTGTTCTCCTGTTGAGGAAAATATTGTGCACTTATATCTGTTTTGTTGGTTTCACTTGCTATGTTTCATCCATGCCTACTTTTAGAATACATGGTTTATTGGACCGCTAGTAAGTGTCGATGTCGACCCCTTGTCACTACTTCTTCGAGGTTAGGCTAGATACTTACTGGGTACGGCAGATTCATTTGGTGGTGATCTTGGCGCATAGGCGTAGATACTGAGGAGACTTTATGGTGAGTTGCATTACATGTTACGAGCCACAGTATATAGAGTCTCCTTCATATTCATTTTTTTATCCTTTCTATTGTATATTCCAGACAGATGTTGTATTAGTATTTTATTTTCTAGTAAGACGATCATGCACTTGAGATATCGAGTTTTGGGGATTTAGATTATGTTCTTGGTTTATACTCTGTCCATGTTCGTGCAATTAAATTAATAACATCAGTACTTTCTTATGTAAATGAATGATTTTAGTTATTACTTCATTAATTATTTCTAGAAGCATATAGATTACCTATTAGTGTGCTGATTTTATGGTTTGCTTGCCTATAGATAGTGTTGGGCTCCATCACGACCTATAGTGGGATTTTGGGCGTGACAACAATCTAACTGATCCTACATTGTAAGTAGTTTTTCAAATGCCGCCCTCCAACATCTATATAAGCCTCATATTCTCGTTCTTTATAAGTATTAACCCAAGGCATCTGCAAGCCACATTAGTTTGCATTCTAACGACTTGGAAGCACCAGTGTCAAGGTAAATTCTTCTTCTTTTCTCGTGCTTTGTTTACTCTATTATTTTTTAGGTCAAACAAGAAGGATATGTTCTTATTTAACGAGATGATTCGTTCATGGAGATGGCCATATGAGGATGTGAAGAAATAGACACTCATCCCTGCCCGAAAATTGGAGGGATAATTTAGGATGTGAAGGGATGGATACTTATTCCAGTGCGAAGACCGGAGGGATAACCTTAGAGTGTGAAGTGATGGACACTCTTCCCGCCCAAAAAGCGATAGGATAATATTAGGGTGTGAAGGGATGGATACTCATTCCTTCCCAAAAATAGGAGTCATAATCTTAGGGTGCAAAGGTTCGTACGACATATCGAGGTACAAATCCATGGAAATATATAGAAGGACAAATTCTCAACAGCATATAAGAGGATCAACCCGTAATATCATACAGAAAGACCAATACATGGCAACCTTTAGAAGGACAAATCCTCAATAATTTATAGAAGGTTCAAATCCATGACGATACCGACTTAAGGTGCAAAGGGGCTTAAATGTCCATCTTAAAACTTGAAAATTACTGATCCTCTTTGGGACAAACCTACTAAGAGGCCAACTTAATGTTAAAAGGGAGTTAAACATCCACCTTAAGATTGGAAAATTATAGTCCATTTTAAGGATAAACCTGCATAGAGGCTATCTTAAAGTGCAAAGGGGCTTAAACGTCCACCTTAGGATTGGAAAACTATAGTTCCATTAAGGACAAACTTGCAAAGAGGCCAACTTAAGGTGCAAATAAACTTAAACGTTCACCTTAAGATTGGAAAATTATAAAGCCTCAACTTGAAGACTTGGTGGATTTGACGACATTGGCTTGAACACTTGGCAAACTATGAAAACTTGGAGAACTTGCAGACTTCAGCTTGAAAAGAAACAAACTTGAAGATTTTAGAGACTTAATACTTCAAATTGAAGATTTGGAGGGATTGAAAATTGGGCAGACTTTGACACTTCAACTTGATGAGTGATGGACTTGAAAACTTCAACTTGAAGAATTAGTGGACTTGAAGACTTGGAGGACTCGCAGACTTCAACTTGAAGACTTGGAGGGAATGAATACTCCAATATGAAGACTGGAGAACTTGAATACTTCAGCTTGAAGACTGGTGGACTTATAGACTTCAACTTGAATACTTGGCCCCTTTCTAGAATACTATAACAATACATCAAAAATGTCAATTTCCTATGGTGGATTTCCCCCGTTGAATCATCAATATCTGATAAGGCACGAAGCTCAATGAAAGAATACATGCAAGTCCAATTTTCAAGTGCAATCAAGTAGGTTATATTCCATTATACTTCAATTCAAACAATTCTAGGGGTGATATATATAATTGAACTAATGTGACTGAACTTAGAATAAAACCCTAAGCTTCCTACGTACCTCAGTGAAGAGGATCAAATCATATCATAGTTCAGAATGGGCGAGTTTTTTTTCTTTTATTTATGTCCTATCTTTTTCGTAGGCCTCCTCTTTTGAGGGTTTCAACCTAGCAAACTTTTTTCCTTTTGTTTGGCTGTACACAGTTCATACTCTTGCAGGCAATGAGCAACATGTAGTTTATGCTCATACATTAAGGAGCGTAGCAAATTGCAGTTTCAACTTGCATTTTGAGGAGCTTTGCAACTTGAAGATTTTGCTCAAATTTGAAGAGCTTCATGACATGCAGTTTAGGCTCGTGCGACCAGGAGCAACATGTAGTTTATGCTCATACATTATGGAGCGTAACGACTTGCAGTTCAAGCTTGTATTTTGAGGAGCTTTGAAACTTCAAGATTTTGCTCAAATTTGAAGAGCTTCATGAAATGCAGTTTAGGCCCATGCGCCCAGGAGCATTGTAATTTGAAGATTTAGCTTACAATTCGAAATGCTTTGCAACTTGAAGACTTGGAAAATTTTGAAAAGTTCAACTTGAAGTTTGACTCGAATTTGAAGAGCTTAATGACTTGAACATTTAACTTAAAGTTGAAGAGCTTTGCAACTTTAAGTTTGGCTCGAATTTGAAAAGCTTTGTAACTGTATTTCTTGACTTTGAAGAGCTTTCGACTTAAGTCTTTGCTCGAATTTGAAGTGTTTTCTACTTGAGTCTTGCTCGAATTTGAAGAGCTTTGCGAGTTGAAAACTTTTCTCAAATTTGAAGAGCTTTACACCTTGAAGACTTTGCTCTATTTTTAAGAGCTTTACGTCTTAAATTTTTAGGGAGCTTCGTGACATATAATATAGGATCATGTGCCAAGAAACATTATACCTTGCAGTTTAGGCTCGCACATTGAGTATCATTATATCTTGCAGTTTAGGCTTGTGCATTGATGAGCATTATAACTTGCAATATAGGCTCGTGAATTGAAGAGCATAGTGACATGCATAGACTCTTCAGTTTCATTTATGGATGAAAATTTTCCCCCATACTCGCCTTTTTGCTCTTCATCATCATCTTCTTCTTATTCACCATAAGGATCAAAGATAGGTAGCCCTTGGTCTCCACTTGTGGCCATACTTATTTACATATTTGGATCACCAGTTACTAGTTCCTCAAATATTTTGGGCTTTATTCCTTGTAAAATGTAGCGAAGACCCTATAGCATGCCTTGAATGCACATTTCGATGCCAGAAGTTTCGCTAAGGCGATCTTTGTAGTTGAGTATTAAGCACCTCCAGTGGTTGATGAAGTCAATAATTGGATAATCCTTTCGTTGATGAGCATTTGTAAGTTCGATGATTCATATAATGCATCTTGTTCTATAGAAACGATTGATAGACTTTTGTTCCTATTGCTCCCAACTATCAGTGGGACAAATTCAAGATTCGTGTACCAATTGAATGCATTACCTTTGAGAGATCGAAAAAACTATTTGAAAAGATAATCACCGTAAGTTCCAACATTATTGCAAGTTTCAATAAAGTGCACTACATGTTGTTTCGGATTTCCCTTGGTGTCGAATTGTTACAACTTCGGAGGTTGATAACCAACATGCATATCCTAGTTATCAATTGTTTGCATATACGAATTTGCATATGTGAGAGATAACTTGGATGACGACTCAAGCTTATTTTTGATAGCATCCATGATGAAGTCCTTCAATCTTTAAATGGGAATCAGACCTTCAACGGAGACTTGGATCTCCTTGGTTGTCGTTGCCGCTTTTAGGAGGAGTATCCTTTCTTTTGTGACCTTTGAAGATTTAAAGGTTTTTGTAAGGATTTTCCTTCTACTATGCTATCCAGTTTATTTGTTAACTTGGAACTTTTAGCATCTTGATCTTGCACATACTTTGAAAAGCCTTCAATTTCTTTCGTAAAATTTGCAAGTTGTCCTTCAGTGGTAGAAGCTTCAATAACCATTATTTGTATGATCGTCGTAGAGGATGAAGAATGCTATGGATCATTATTGGGATAGAGCTTAGAGTCTGCATTAATGGAGACTAAAGTAGATCCAATGCTCAAGTCATCATCATTGGCTTACATGAAAGGTTTCTTGGACTTAGATAAACTATGTTGGGAAAGAACCTTTTCGGTCCTTTTGGAAATGTCGTTCTCTTTTTGGGTTGATGCTGGCGACACTTGGACTGTTAACTATCCTAAAATACTTGCTTTGCTCCTTGTAACTGGCCCAAATATGTGATGACTTGATAGGCTGTTTTGAGTACTAGTCTTAATTTTGTGTTCCGAGACCTCCTATTTATTAGTTTGTGTGCATGGTTCGTGGTATTATCAGAAAATATTTTACGTAAAATTTTGAAGAAAAAGTGATTTTGACTTAAAATGAGGGTAGAGTTGACCATGATCAACATTGTTTTTGTAAACAACCTCGGATCGGTGTTTCACAATTCCGGTAGGTTCGTATGATGTTTTTGGACTTGTACGCACGTTTTGGGGTCCCAAGTGACCTGAGCGTGTTTCAGCGCATTTCGTGAAAGAATATCAAAAATGAGTTTCCAAGTTGAAATCTTGAGTTTTGATGATTGATTCTTGTTATTTGATGTTATATCGAGGATCTGAGTTAGCGAGTGAGTTCTTACAATGTTATTACACTTGTGATCATGTTTGGTTTGGAGCCCAGGGGGCTCAGGTGAGTTTCAGGCGAGTTTTGGTTGAAATTGGAATTGATGGTCTACGACTGTTACAGGTGTAGCCTGCAGATCTCACATTTGCGGTAAGCGCTTTTACGATTGATAGATCGCATCTGCGAAGAGGCCTGGGATTGGGAAACTTTGCATTTGCAAAGAAGGAGCCGTATTTGCGAAGGCTGGGAAATCACAATTGCGACAGGAGTCTCGCCTTTGCCACTCTGATAGCTTAGGGGAAGCTTCACAAAAATGAAGCTTAGTTTGCATTTGCAGAGGGATGGACCTTCGAAAATGTGAAGGATTTTTCACATTTATGATAATTTTGAGGCTCAGACACTTATAGCAATTGCAATCAGTGGCTTGCATTTGTGAACAAGATTTCACAATACGATAGCTGCAACTGGGTAAAAGATGGGGAAGTCGGGACTTAGCTTATTTTACACCATTTTCAACCCTAAATACTCGAGAGGCAATTTTTGAAGAGGAGTTTCTTCCCAAAATTCACTGGTAAGAATATTTAACTTGTTTTCAATCAATTTCAACTATTTTTCATGAATTTCTAACATCTAATTAGTGGGTAAGGGTAGAATTTAGGCATTTTATAAAATTGAGATTCAGACCTCGAATTGAGGTCAGATTTTGAAATAAATCACATAATTGGGCTCTAGGGTGAATGTGTAATCAGAATTTGGTCTAGATCTCGTATTTTGACCAAGCGAGCTCGGGTTGACTTTTGTTGATTTTTTTAATTTAGTTAAAGATTGAATCTTTTTCACTCGTGGGTAGTTTCTGAAGCTTGTATTGAATTGTTTGAACTATATTTGTCTAGATTTGATTAGTTAGAGGCTTATTCTAAAGGAAAAGTCTTGATTGATAATTGATTTGATTGCGAAAAGAGGTAAGTGTCGTGGTTAACCTTGAATTGAGAGAATTGGCACTTGATTTGTCCATTTGCTACTTGATTTGTCCATTTGCTACTTGATTTATATGTGGGGAAGACATATATGCAAGGTGATGAGTGTATATAAGTTGTCATGGGATAAGCATGTGGGCGGGCTATTTAGTTGTCTGTCTTCAATTACTTCATTTATTCCATGCTTCTACGTGTTAGATGTTTTAATAGTTACGTGTTTCTACTTGTTAAATTTATGCCTTCGTCCGTTACATGCCCTAACTTGCTACATGCTTTCATGTATCTGTGTCTTTATTTGTTGACTGCTATTACTTGTTTTATGTTTCCATATGTTGTTAGACTAGTTTTATGCCCTTAATTGGTTATTCCCCTTGTCGCTTTCATTGTGAAATATGCCATAGTTGATTATAGTGTTGTACACATATTGTTCTGATATTTGGGATCTGGTTGCACACTGCAATGGATATCCGTATTGTTGTTTAGGTTGGGTTGCACGCCGCAATGGGTAATGATAAGTTGATTAGCATCAAGTTGCCGCAATTGTATTGGTATTGATGTGATATGTGTGGATCGGGTTCTGCGCCGCAACAAAGAATATATATTATGACTGTTTTTTACTGTTGGTTCCATAACCGTTTTGTACTATGAATTTGAGCATAGATGATATTCTGGGGAACTTTTTATGTATGTTATGTTTCGGTTTTTATGTAAAATTCTTGTTTCTCTATTCTGCTATTGCTTTTACTTATACTCGTACATATTTAAAGTGAGTGTCTGGTTATAGTCTCATCACTACTTTGTCGAGGTTAGGCTCAACACTTACGGAGTACATGGGGTCGGTTGTACTCATATTACACTTCGGCACTTGTTGTGCCGATCCTGGTGTTGGTCCCAATGGTTTTTAGTGGAGGCATTTCTCAGACTTCTATTCATCTAGAGACTTGAGGTAGAGTTGCACAGCGTTCGCAGACCCTGAAGTCCCCTTCTCATCTTTTGTACTGTTTACTTCATCCAGAAAATTATATTTCTATTTCGCTCCTTTGATTGTAGTATTTTTAGGAGATCATATACTCGTGACACTAGATTCAAGGATTTGACTAGACAACATACTTAGAGTTTATTTTATATTTTTTAGTTTTACAGTTTTACCTTCTCATTTAACTACTTCTAAAATTGATAATATGAATATTGTGTATCTAATGTTGGCTTGCCTAGCAAGTGGATGTTAGGCGCCATCACAACCCCCTGGTTGGGATTTCGGGCCGTGAAAGTTGGTATCAGAGCACTAGATTGCCTAGTGTCACGACCCAAAATTCACTAGTCGTGATGGTACCTAACCCAATTTGCTAGGTAGGCCAACTAACAATCAACACAATTCAATCGATAATAATAAGGTATCTATAAATGAACTAACTGAAACTTTATACAATAACCCAAGGACTGGTAGTACAAGTCATGAGCCAATGAGATTTAGATTTACAAAGCTGGTACGAAATAATACATCTGTTTGGAAATGTACATAAATAGAATTTGAATCTAAAACTACCAAGAACAAGTGGTAGCTATATCCGAAAAGCAAGTGCATCTTCAATGCCAGTTCCCGCTATTCACAACAACATCAACTCCAAGACCTGCACGCAAGGTGCAGAAGTGTAGTATGAGTACAACCGATCTCATATACTTAATAAGTAACAAACCTAACCTTAGGTTGAAAGCAGTGACAAGCTCGGAAGATAGTCTGAGTCCTACATCAATAATCAATAACAACACAAGATATAATGACGACAGTAACAGTAAATAACTCAAAGGAATTATCATATTCAGCTCGTTCAAAAATGCAGGAAATTTGACATGCTTTACTAGTTTAACAATTAAAGCCAGAATCTTTCATTAAACCCACTAAAATTATGAGTTTATCAGAGAACTGTGACTTTTACAAACTTTCAACATCAGATAAGATATTTCATTTGCCAACTAGCATGAGAAAAATACATCTCTGTGCCTACATGTCAAGTCAATAACATCATATTGCGATCTAGCATGAGGAATATATATCTCTATGCTCACATGTAAAATATGCATGTCAAGTAAATAATTTCATAGTGTTACCATCAAGCACACTCACTCTCAACCCACTCAAGGTACCTGGCTCAAAGACCTATTTTATCATACACAATTACACAACACTATATGAGTTCCTGGCTCAAAAGCCCATCACCAAAGCACGTATATATAATAATGTGCATGCATCCACTGGTGGTATGTCTGACTCCAGAGAGTTGGATCCTGCCCAAGCGCTAATCATAAGTGAATATGGCCTATTGCAGCGTGAAACCCGATCCAAATAGCAATAAAGCAAATATGGCCTGTTGCGGCGTGCAACCCAATCCAAAGAACAATTTGTTGCAGCGTGCAACCTGATCCAACATAACTCACAACCCGGCTCTATGTCCCACATCTGTCAATAACCTCTCTAGTCTCAAAGGCTCATAAGTCATAAAACTCAGCACAAACAATATCACATATGGAAAACTACAACATGTGATGGATTAAACACGTAGTACACAGAGACTGAGATATAATATGCAAATGAGGAATCATGACCGAGTATATAATTAGAGTTAAAGCAAATAACTCAAATTAGGAAGAACTGCTCCATTATGTCGTAATCAAATAAACACATAGCCTAGACATGATTTCTAAGATGAATCATAGCTCGAATGATCAGGCGAGTAAATAAAATATGGATATAATAAAGCATGATAGTAAGATAAGTCCAGTAATAGTCTAAAATCTACTTGAATCATGAATACCCCGGTGCACGCACGCGCGCCCGTCACCTAGCATGTGTGTAACCCCAACACGTCTCACATATCATAGTTCCCAGGGTTAATAACCCTCAAATCTAAGTTTAGATATGTTACTTATATCGAACAAGCCAAATCAAATATCGAGCAAGACAAACAATACTAGAAACGCTATCCACCCCGAATCCACCTCCAAACGGCTCGAAACTAGCAAAAAAACTCAAAAATATCAAATAATACTAAAGGGAACAAACCCAAACGATAAAGGTTGAATCTTTAAGAAAATACTCAAAGTCAACCAAAAATTTAAAACGGGCCCGCATCTTAGAACCTGTCAAAACTCAAAAAATTTGACAACCCATTCAATTACTAGTCCAACCATAATAATTTCGATGTTCATTAATCAAATGCCAAAATCGAAGATAAAATCATGGAATATAATCAAAACCGAGTCAAAATACTTACCCCAATCCATGTTGTGAAAATCCTCTCCAAAATCGAGATCCACATCTCCAATTGTGATAAAATGAACAAACCCTAGAATATATATTGTTTTGCCTAGTGTTTTCCGCATTTGCAGTCAAAGATCTGCTTATGTGGATACCTCAAAAATCCTGACTACTCACACCTGTGGATAAAGTCTCGCTTCTGCGCAATCGCAGGAGCGACACACGAACATGCTCCTCGCCCTTCTCTCTTATGCACTCCAAGCCCTTGCTTCTGTGTCGCCGCAGATGCGACCAAAATCCCGCATCTGCGGAGATTACCCAACTCTATCATTCTTCGCAAGTGCGACCACACATTCGCTTCTACGACCATCGCACCCACCAAACTCCAATCGCAGGTGCTTAACACCAGAACCAGTAGAAATTAGCAACCACACATGAAGGAAAAATGGTCCGAAACACGTCTGCAACTCACCGAGCCCCTCGGGGCCCTGTATGACTATACCAACCAAAGCATAACACAAACCTACTTGAGGCATCAAATCACCCATAACAACATCAAAACCACCAATCGCACCTCAAATCAAACTTAATGAACTTTCAACTTCCAAAACTTGTGCCGAACCATATCAAATCAACCCGGAATGACCTCAAATTTTACACACAAGCTCCAAATGACATAACAAACCTATTCCAACTCCAGGAAAAACAATCTGCACTCGATTTTGTCAAAGTCAACTCCTGGTTAAACTTTTGAACCTTCCAAACTTTCAGATTGCCAACTTTTGCTAAATAGTGCCAAAATCTTCTAGAAACATCCAATTGCAAATCCAGGTCATACGCCCAAGTTCAGAATCACCATCCAGACCTCACAGAATCATCAAAACTACAATCCGAGGTCAAATATACAAAAGTTAAACTTGGTCAACTCTTCCAATCATAAAGCTTCCTAGTTGAGAATCATTCTCCAAATCAATCCAAAATCACCCGAAAACCAAAACCGAAGATACACACAAGTCATAATACAACATATAAAGCAACTCATGCCCTCAAACCATTGAACTAAAATGCACATGCTCCGTCATTACATTCTTCTTCACTTAAACATATGTTCATCCTCGAACGTGCCAAGAGTTGTTCTAAAGACATCAAATCACCATATGAACTCACCATGCACATACCCATGGGTGATCCCACGTCACCCTTATTCATATAATCCTGAAAACACAACCTAACTGGAGATCCTTACTTCAACCTTAATCTATAAGCCTTAGAATCAAATCTCCGACATGCGAAATCCATTACAAGACCCGATTCTCGCATCCTAACACCGCACAAATCTAAAAAAGATGTATCAAGCCATAACCATACCCCAAGGTGTAATCACATGATATTCTTCATAACTCAAGTGCTCATAGCAATAACTTCCGACCACAATAGCTTCCTAAAAACAAACCTGGTACCGGTAACAAACCTCATCACAACTAAAATATTATTCTGAACCTTCTCACACTGCCATTGATTAAAGAAACATGGAAATACTCATAACCAATCATCATATTAGCAAGTCGTGAAGCTCTCACGCCCGACAAGACCCATAGCCAAAATCTAAGCTAACTAGTGACATTATTCTTTCCAACATGACCTAAACAAATCTGATAGCACTCATTCCAGGTCCAATAACCTCACCTCATCCAGTACAAGCTGCTCACATAGAATGCCACACCAGTACTATCTATAGCCACACGCCATGTGATTCGTGCACCCAAACAAGCTACAACTAGAATTCTCCCAATAATGGAAAGAGAATCTAATTAGAGGACCGTCCCGCAAGCTCAACATATATCACAACAAGGCGCAATGCTATGAACCCATCACACATAGTAGGACCAAGACACACGGATCTAACACAACGGGTCATATCCCAATATAACTCCTGCCGCAGTGCCTGACCCAATCCAAACACTGATCCATATGAAATACCTCAAGCCATAATGCTCAAAATCAAAAACCAACAAATTAAGAAAAACCACGCGAAGTGCATGACCATTATAATGGAAAAATAGATAGCACAATATACCACCAATAGGAAAGACCATAACCAAGGTGCAGTCAGCCATTCAATACCTTAATAACCATCTCGCTCGATTTTTGCCAAAAAGCCCAAACGAAAATGCACTTTGTGAGCAAATAACCAACAGATCACAACACATTGTAGCATAACAGAGTAACACATAGAACATATCAGAACACGAACAAGCTCAACTCTAAATGAATGAACCACCCCTCAACAATAGGCGTGCTGAGTCAACAAATCTGACCTGATGTAGAATACACTTCCTCATTAGGCCTGCCAATGGGCCCTCAAATCAACTCTGGTCATCCATAATTAGATAAATAACCTTCTAAAAGTCCACATAACCTAACCATAATACATACTATCAACCGTCTAACTTTGTCCATAACTTCACAGTCCGCAACCAAGAAACAACATGCCTTTGAGAACTCCCAATTTCCAAATTCCTAGAATACCAGAATCACCATATCCGGTCCCGACTCGACTATTCAAGTGGCTCATGCATACCTCATGCACAATCATATCATAAGAAATACTTCTATAATTCTTCTGTGCCAAATAGAAAAAGCTGAACATCAATAGTCGATCCAACCAGGCGATTACCATAATACTAATCAAGCATCCGCAAGTCAAAACACAGTGCGCCTTTCTGAAATACACATTCTTCTCAAGTGATACCAGATAATGCAACATTATTCTAAGCATCTGAAACAGCCTGTGCTATCTAGAACTCATGACCTACCCTTCAATATTGGACCACCAACTTGTACATGCACATCTCAATCCCACACGACGTATCGCCTCTATCATATAATATATATAAAAGCATAAGAACCCCATTATCAACTCCGACTCACCAGCCAAATACATACTCAATCAGCCAGAAACCTTCCACTCGATCCTATCCAGGAGAAAATCACAACATGCAACTTACTCCTCATGCTTGTAGAAGACGTCCGTGCAAGCCATGGTAGAAATCATCGAGAACTCTTCGAAACCCATTTTCACATAATCAAGCCATCAGAACTGAATCCCTCTAACTCAACCAAGTCACGCAGGTCGCCAAGCCCAAGAGTATTGTCACAAAACACCTGTAAAGCCTCACCACATCAAAAGAACCGATCATATCCATTACCATGTTGATCCACCCAACTACCAAGCTATCCTATTTCTCTGAGTTTCCTTTCAAATTGCCTTCAAGTTAACACTACTTCTTGTCAGTACACCATGATCCTTACCCAGAGATCACCACAAGAGATCCTAGCATGAAACCACGTCGTCCTAACTCCCCTAAGCCACTTCATTCCCTCTTAAGCACCCCAAAAGTACCACAATTGAGATACCCACTCTGAAGAGACCTTATATGAATATGATGTTGGTTCTTTAATCTCTCTGATACTGAAATGTAGAACCTCTAATGATACAGATATACCCCAAATCTCGGCACCTTTCAATGCAAATCTCAAATCTTAGCAATACACAAATTTGGAAAAAATCTGCAAATACCACATATGAAGCTTGAATTCATCAGAATCTTTTTGAGGGTCATCCAATCTGCTCAAATCCCCAGTGCACCGCCAATAAGAGCCGAACGACTTGTGCCCTGTTAGAACACAAATACCTTTGAAGTAACCATAATTTTCAGCAACTGATTGAATCCCTTCTCTTAGCCCATAACATCCACCACAATTAGTAACCCAAATCATTCCACGATTTCCAATGTGCCTATAGTGTATAGTACATCATGTATCTGACAATTCTCTTGCTCAAGTCATGCTCAAAACCAACCTCTTCAAGTCATAACTGATCTTTATGTATACCTCAGGGCCAGACTAATACATGACCATGCAATCAGATTGTTTATAGAAGGCTACCCCACTTGGCTAATATCCATAGAACATAATATCTGATAATCCACCATACCTTTACTCCATAACTGCCATGATCTCGCATCATAATTCAGCCAAATCCTTCATGATCTCATGTAGAACTAATCATAAAAATACCTCAAATCATTTTCTAAACTCATGTTCATCCTCGTGAAAGTCAAGCCAACTTCCTCAAGCGATCCTAACTCAAATTGCAACACCTCTAACCCAACGGTAGAAAGAAACTCTCAACATAATCATCATAAGAAACACACAACCTTAGAACATCCTGCAGGAGCCCACATGCTTAGCCTCGAACTGGAATCTCTCTATGCTCTTTCATGGCCACAACAACTATGCAATCACTAAATCTTCTGGAGTCTGAACTCATCAACAAAGCATAACATTACACTTCATTCCACAAACAAATAACTAAAACATCCTTAACACATTCGTAACTCAGGACTGTACAACACATCAAGACAGAAATCAAGAATCAAATAGTTCTTTTCACATCCCAAGAAAACTCTTCTCATCACATCAAATCCATCTAAATACATCCTGCAGCCATATCATACTCATCATATAGCCATCCAACCACTCACACACTATGGATCATATGAGTCTAAAAGCACATACTTACACAACTAAAACTACCGAGTCCAATGTGAAATCTAACCTGGCCTCAAGTCCTCCAGACTATCCTAACTCCACATCACAGAGAACATATCTCGCACTTCCTCCATGAAATCACAAGTCATCGATACACAACTGATCGAGCACTCACATAACATATGAGTGAGTGGAAGGAAATCAAAGAGATACATTTCAAGTTGAATCAATGCCGCACAATAAGGAAAGAAAGACGGGAAGTTTATCGTAGATTCCCTATAGCCTCTCAAATATAGGTATGAACATCATCATACCGATCCACAAGGCTATACTAGAAACTTGTTCATGACTCGTAGAACCTATGAACCTAGATCTTTGATATCAAACTTGTCATGACCCAAAATCCATTAGTCATGATGGAACCTAGCCCAACCCTCTAGGTAAGCCAAATAAGAGTCAACAAAATTTAATCGAGAATAATAAGGGATCAATAAATGAAATAACTAAAATTTTATACAATAACTCAAGGACTGGTGGTACAAGTCATGAGCCACTAAAACGTAGATTTACAAAGTTGGTATGAAATAATACAACATTTTTTGGAAATATATATAAATAGAATTTGAATTTTAAATTACCAAGGATAAATGGTAGCTATATCCGGAAAACAGGTACATATTTAATGCCAGCTCCTGCTATGAACAACAACATCAGCTCCATGATCTGCACGGAAGGTGCAGAAGCGTAGTATGGGTACAACCGAACCTATGTACTCAATAAGTAACAAACCTAACCTTAGATTGAAATCAGTGACGAGCTCAATAGTCGGAGTCCAACATCAATAATCAATAACAACACAAGATATAATGATGACACTAACAGTAAATAACACAAAGGAATTATCATATTCAGCTCGTTCACAAATACGGAAAATTTGACATGCTTTACTAGTTTAACAATTAAAGCCAGAATCTTTCACCGAACCCACAAAAATATGTTTTTATCATAGAACTGTGGATTTTCCAAACTTGCAACATCAGATAAGATATTTCATTTACCAACCAGCATGAGGAAAATACATCTATATATCTATATGTCAAGTATACATGTCATGTCAATAACATCATGTTGCCATCTAGCATGAGGAATATACATCTCTATGACTACATGTCAAGTAAATGATTTAATAGTTTTAGCATCAAGCACACTCACTCTCAAAACACTCAAGGTACCTGGCTCAAAGACCCACTTTATCACACATATAATCACTCACTACTGGATGGGTGCCTGGCTCAAAATCCCCTCACCAAAGCATGTATACACAATATTGTTCCTGCGCCCATGGCTGGTATGTCAAAGTCCGGAGGGGAGGACTGTCCAAGTGCTAATCATAAGCTAATATGGCCTGTTATGGAACGCAACCCAATTTAATTAAAAATAAATCCAATATAGCCTGTTGCGATGTGCAACCCGATCCAACATAACTCACAACCCGACTCTATGGCCCACATCAGTCAATAACCTCTCAAGTCTCAAAGCTCACAATGTCATAGAACTTAACCCAAACAATATCACATATGGAAAACAATAGCATGTGATGAATTAAACACGTAGTACACAGAGACTGAGATATAAGATGCAAATGAAGAATTTCTCCATTACGTCTCAACCAAATGAGCACAAATCCTAGACATGATTTCTAACATGAATCATAACTCGAATAATTAAGCGAGTAAATAAAATATGGATATAATTCAACATGATAGAAAAATAAGTCCGGTAATTGTCTAAAATCCACTCGAATCATGAATACCTGGTGCACGCACACATGCCCGTAACCTGACATGTGTGTCACCCCAACACGTCTCATGTATCATAGTTCCCAGGGTTAATAATCCTCAAATCTAACTTTAGATATGTTACTTACCTCGAACAAGCCAAATCAAATACTAAGCATGCCAAACAATATTCTAGAAATTCCATCCCGTGAGAATTCACCTTTAAACGGCTCGAAACTAGCCAAAAGTAACTAAAAACATCAAATAATGCCAAAGGAAACAAACCCAAATGATAAAGGTCTAATCAAATACTCAAAGTCAACCAAAAATTCAACGCTGACCTTCACCTCAAAACCTGACAAAACTCAAAAATTCTGATAACCCATTCAATTACGAGTCTAACCATACTAATTTTGATGTTCAAATCTCAAATATTCACTTTAGAAAAATTTAGACAACCCCCCCCCCCCAATTTATCTTTTAAAGTCATTAATCAAATGGAAAAATCGAAGATAGAATCATGGAACATAATCAAAATCGAGTCAAAAATACTTACCCCAATCCATATGGTGAAAATCCTCTTCAAAATCCCCCAAAATCGAGCTCCAAATCTCCAAATGTGATAAAATGAACAAACCCGCGAATATATAATGTTCTGCCCAGGGGTTTCTGCGTTTGCGGTCAAAGAGCCATTTTTGCAGTGTCTCTTATGTGACACAATATACGTTCCTGCAGATACCTATAAAAGTTTGACCAATCGCACCTGCGGATAAAGTCCCGCTTTTGAACAATTGCAGGTTCGACACACGAGCACGCTTCAGCGCTGCCGTAGATGCGCCCAAAATCCCGTATCTCTGGAGATCCCCCAACTCTGGCCTTATTCGCATGTGCGGCCATACATCTGCTTCTGCAACCATTGTGCCTGCGAAACTCTGACCGCGGGTGCACAACACAAATACCAATAGAAACCAGCAACCACACATGAAGGAAAAATTATCTGAATCACGTCCACAACTAACCCGAGCCCCTCGGGGCCCCGTCCGAACATACCAACAAGTTCCAAAACATAACATGGACCTAATCGAGGCCTCAAATCACCCATAATAACATCAAAATCACTAATCAGACCTCAAATTAAACTTAATGAACTTTCAACTTCCAAAACTCGTGCCGAATCATATCAAATCAACCCGAAATGACCTCAAACTTTCCATAAAAGTTCCAAATGACATAACGAATCTACCACAACTCTCGAAAAAAAATCAGAACTCGATATAATCAAAGTCAAGTCCCAGTAAAACTTATGAACTTTCCAAACCTTCAAATTGCCAACTTTTCCCAAATAGTGCCGAAACCTTCTAGAAACATCCAAATACAAATCCGGACATACACCCAAGTCCAAAATCACCTTTTGGACCTAATAAAACCACGAAATATCCAATCCGAGCTCAAATACAGATAAAGTCAAACTTGGTCAACTCTTTCAATCTTAAAGTTTCCTAGTTAAGAATACAACAACAACAACCACAAACCCAGTATGATCCCAACAGGTGGGGTCTGGGGAGGGTAGTCTGTATGCAGACCTTACCCCTACCTAATGCAGGTAGAAAGGCTGTTTCCAATAGACCCTCGGCTCAGGAAGGGCAAGAAGAAGATGAGGAAAGCAAGGAATGAAGAAAGATGGAAGAGAAAAGAAAAAGGGAGAGATAAAGGATAAGTAGTACCAAATAATAGCAACAGGGAATACAATACCTGAGGCAAAAAAAACCACATAACGTAATAAAATCTAAGAATATGAAGGGACATGCATGCTACGAAGACTATCGGTGAACAAATATAAACTATCTACTAACCTTATACCTTAATCCTCTACCTCCACACCCTCCTATCAAGGGTCATGTCCTCAGTGAGCGGAAGCAGCGCCATGTCCTGCCTAATCAACTCTCCCCAATACTTCTTAGGCCTACCTCGACCTCTTCTCAAAATCTCCATGGACAACCTCTCACACATCCTAATAGGAGCATCAATGCTTCTTCTCTTAACATGTCTGAACCATCTCAGCCTCGACTCCCGCATCTTGTCCTCCACGAAGGCTACTCCCACTCTGTCCCGGATAGCTTCATTCTTAATCCTATCTCTCCTGGTACACCCACACATCCATCTCAACATCCTCATCTCTGCTACTCTCATCTTATGCATGTGGAAGTTCTTGACTGGCCAACACTCAGCCCTATACAGCATAGACGGGCGAACAACCACTTGATAAACTTACCCGTAAGTCTTAGTGGCACATTCTTATCACACAAAACACCAAAAGCGATCCTCCACTTAATCCATCCCGCTCCAATGCGATACGCGACATCTCCGTCAATCTCCTCGTTACCCTGGATAATAGACCCGAGATACTTAAAACACACTCTCTTGGGGATAACTTGAGCATCGAGCTTAACCTCTACGTCTGCATCATGGGTCCTATCATTGAACTTGCACTCCAAGTATTCTGTCTTGGTTCTACTCAGTTTGAAAGCTATAGACTCCATGGTCTGCCTCAAAACCTCCAACCTTGTGTTAACTCCGCTACGCGTCTCGTCAATCAACACTATATCATCGGCAAATAGCATGCACCAAGGCACCTCCCCTTCGATGTGACGTGACAATACATCCATCGCAAGGCAAATAATAATGGGCTATGAGCCGATCCCTAGTGCAACCCCATCACCACAGCGAAATACTCCGAGTCACCACCCACATTCCTTACCCGAGTCTTAGAATCATCATACATATCCTTAATCAACCTAATGTATGCTACTGGAACACCGCTAACCTCCAAACACCTCCACAAGACCTCTCTCGAAACTTTATCGTATGCTTTCTCAAGGTCAATAAACACCATATGCAAATCCTTCTTCCTTTCCCTGTACTGCTCCACTACTCTCCTTACCAGATGAATCATTTTCGTAGTCGAACACCCCGACATGAATACAAACTGATTCTCTGAAATAGACATGCACCTCCTCACCCTAGCCTCCACCACCCTCTCCCAAACCTTCATAGTGCGACTCAAACTCTTGATACCCCTATAATTGTTGCAATTTTGGATATCACCCTTGTTCATGTAAAGCGGAACAATCGTACTCCAACTCCATTCTTCGGGCATCTTCTTTTTCTTAAAAATAACATTAATCAACCCAGTAAGCCACTACAAACCTAGCAGCTCCGCGCTATTCCAAACTTCTACCAGGATTTCTTCTGCCCCCATCGCTCTGCCCCTGCACATTGATCACGCTCAACTATGTCTAATAAAAGACTAAGCGGGCGTTGCAAATATAATCCGGGGTATTATGCCCAGAGTCGATCCCACAGGGAATTTACGTATCAATCAAGTCTTTAGAATACGCAACTTTTACTCAATCAATTCTCTCAAGACTTTTTAATATAAATTGGTGATGTTTTACTAATTCTACTGACAATAATAATAACTAACAATTACTAACAATGTGTTGTAAACAATTATGATAAAGGTCTAAGGTTATGGTTTCCCCCGTTGGTGAACTTCCTTCTCGGATACTTCTTATAGTTTGATTAGTTGTCTCTATCAATCATGAACACTCTATCTACCATAAATCTCTCTCAAGTAATTATGATAATTTACTAGACGCACTCTCTCAAGTAACGCTATCTAGATTGCATTACAATTCACTTTATATTGCACCCGAGGTATCGTTATCTCTAATCCAACCTCTAAACCCTCAGTTATGACTTTCATCTATACTCAGGGAATGGTGTTGTTCAAACAACTACCTAAATATGCACTCTCTCTCAAGTAGATACATAATAAATAGGCACAACTAATTGATGGCCATTCAATTAAC
>ML330631.1:880-94010 GCA_005239505.1 Nicotiana paniculata
AGGATGTCACACATTTTTGCTTGAACTGTTTTAAATATTCTTGGTATAACGTGTTAAGAGATTTGCTTAATAAGTTGTGTACATGAGTGTAGTGTGATTGCTCGAGGATGAGCAAATGTTTAAGTGTGGGGTATATCAATGAAGACAATAACAAAAGAATCAATATAAGGCCTGAACACCCTGTTCATCAAATCCATAAATGCTGCTGGAGTATTAGTCAAGCTAAAGGATATCACAAGGAACTCATAATGACCATATCTAGTACGGAAGGCGGTCTTCGGAACATCTGAGTCCCGAATCTTCTGCTGATGGTACCCCGATCTCAAGTCAATCTTAGAAACACCCTAGCACCCTATAACTGGTCAAACAAATCATCGATGCGTGGAAACGGGTACTTGTTCTTGATTGTAACTTTGTTCAACTGGAGGTAGTCAATACACATTTGCATAGTCATATCCTTCTTCTTCACAAATAACACTGGAGCACCCCAAGGCAATACACTCGGTCTGATAAACCCCTTAGCTAGCAACTCCTCAAGATGTTCCTTCAATTCTTTCAATTCTTTCGGAGCCACACGATACGGTGGAATGGATACAAGTTGGGTGCTTGGAGCCAAGTCAATACAGAAATCAATATCACTCTCTGGTGGCATGCCAGGGAGATCAGGAAGAAACACATCGGCGAAATCTCGGACTACTGGTACTGAATCAATCATCAGAGACTCTGCGGTGATGTCCCGCACATAAGCGAGATAATCCAAACAACCCTTCTCGACCATATGTCGAGCCTTCAGAAAAGAAACAACCCGACTAGCTGCACTAACTGAGGAACCTCTCCATTCCAATCTCGGCAACTCGGGCATGGATAAAGTACAGTTTTGGCATGGCAATCTAGGATGGCGTGATAAGGAGATAACCAGTCCATACCCAGGATGACCTCACAATCAGTCATATCAAGCAAAAAGAGGTCCGCTGTAGTCTCGAACCCACAGAACGTGACCATACAGGACCGATAGATCTGGTCCACAACCAAAAAATCGCCCACGGGAGTGGACACATAAACAGGAGTACCCAAGGACCCGCAAGGAATATCCCAGAAATGAGCATAAAGAGATGATACATATGAATAGGTAGACCCTGGATCAAATAACAATGAAGCCTCCCTACCGCAGACAGATATAATACCTGTGATAACGATATCTGAGGCTAATGCATTTGGTATGGCCGGAAAAGCATAGAATCTTGCTAGAGCGCCAGCTGGCTGGCCTCCACCTGACTGGAAAAAAACTAGTTGAGCTCCCCCTGCCTGGACCCCACCTCTAGGATGACCCCTACCCACATGTACTCCACCTCTGGGTGGCTGGACTGCTGGTGCTCTAATCATAGGCTGAGGACTCTACTGTACCGCTTTGCCCCAGAGCCTGGGGCAAGTCCTCATCATGTGGCTTGGATCCCCACACTCATAACAACCTCTCGCCACCATAGACTGATGCCCTGAATGGCTGGAGGATGGTATGAACTCTCCGGCATCGCACTGAAATAAGGCCTCACTGGAGCACCTCGAGGAGGTGGTGCTGCTGCTGAATATGGGGGCCTTCTAGGCTGGCCCCTCCCAAACTAACCTTTTCCCCTAGACGGAGCACCTCTAAAATCTCCAGAAAACCGATCCCTCTTATCCTGTTGTTCGTGCTCTCTACTCCTCAGACTATAGCCCTCAATCCTACGAGCGATCTCCACTACTAGCTGATAAGGAGTACCCATCTCCAGCTCTCTGGCCATGTTGGCCCTAATACCAGAGTGAAACCCTGCTACAAACCTCCGCACTCTCTCGATGTCCGTAGGAAGTACCATAAGTTCATGACGAGACAACTCAGAAAACCTAGCCTCATAGTCGGTCACTGACATCTGACCCTGCTCAAGCTGCTCAAATTGGTAGCGCAGCTCTTCTCTCTCGGAGGGTGGGATATACCTATCCAGAAAAAGCTGTGTGAATGGCTCCCAAGTGATAGGGGGAGACCCCACTGGTCTGCCAAGAAAATAAGACTGCCACAACCTACGGGTCCTACCCTCTAGCTGGAAGGTAGTGAAGTCAACTCCATGAGACTCCAGTATCCTCATATTGTGAAGTTTGTCCCTACACCTACCAATGAAATCCTGAGCACCCTCATGACGCTCTCCCTCGAAGACAGGAGGGTGTAATCTAGTCCATCTGTCTAATAACTTATGCGGATTGCCGCCCGTAGCCGGTCTGGGCTCAGGTGCTGCTTCTGCAACTAGTTGGGCCCCACCTGCGTGTAGTGTACCCAGAGTCTGATATACCGCAGCTGCATGTCCCGGGGCCTGGGCAGTAGGGGTATGTTCTCCCCCTCCCACCTGAGAAGTAGGCGGGTCCGCTGGAAATAAACCAGCCTGGGTCATAGTATCCATGAACAGCATCATACGACCCATGACCTCTTGAAAGCCAGGCGCTGTCACGAAATCCACCGGGACAGGATCTTCTGCGGGCACCTCGCCCTGCTCCTTAACAATAGGATCCTCTGCTGGATCCGCTGGTGGTGCAACTAGGGTAGCTCTGGGACGCTCTTGTCCCCTACCTCGGGTTGGTGCCCTCCCCCAGCCTCAGCCTCAGCCTCTAGCAACGGGGGGAGAGGCTCCTCCCAGGTCTGGAATGTCGGTTGTACGCGTCCTCACCATCTGTGAGATAATAGAAGAGGGAAATTTAGTATACCATCAACTACACGATATAAGATGAGTAAAGAGAAGTTTTCTAACACCTCATAGCCTCCCGAAGATAAATATAGATGTCTCCATACCGATATGCAAGACTCTATTAGGTTTGCCCATTACTTGTGAGACCTACGTAAACCTAGAACTCTGATACCATGTAGTCACAACCCAAATTCTACTCTAGGTCGCGCTGGCACCCAACACCGATGTTAGTCAAGCCAACACAATTCATTTATTGAGTCCCGTTTATTTTATTAAAAACCTTTCCAACAATATCTTAACTTGAATCACTAAGCATTTGAAAATAGCAAATGACAAAGGCAAATTAGACTGGAAAGATAAAAAGAAGTCAAGTTTAAATAATTACATCCCCAAAAGATTAGTCTACCAATGTGTGTGGCGGGAAATAGTGTCACAAATATACGCAACTAGTATAATGAACAAAAGATTACATCTACCCTACTACATGAAATAAGACAGTCTAAGCAAAACAAAGACTCCAACACGCTGCCGAACGGCATCAGAAGAAGCAGCTCATCGTGGAGTACATACCTCCGAACCTGTACAATTAAGTACAGAAGCGTAGCATAAGTACAAAAACATTATGTAACCAGAAAGTATCCAGTCTAACCTCGAAAAAGCAGTGACGAGAGGTCGACTTGACACTTACTAAGGGCTAAACAATATAATTAAACATGTGATTGGGCATGAATATCATGGCTAAATAGCAAAAATAACATGAAATAACAAGTTTTTCCACAACTATAGATATACATAAATTCATATCATTTCAGTGGACAACTTGTGTTTTAAGGCATTTTAAACAATTCAAGTCGCAGTAGTGCCAAGCAAACAGCATGCGTAGATAGGTCGTGGGCGTACGATCCGATCCAACATAATAATAAATGTGCACTGCCTGAGGGTCAAACGGCGCGAATCATAGATGTATCTATTACCCCGCTCGCAAATTATACATGCGACGCGGTCAATACAATTAAGCACATCAAGCAGGAAAATTCAAGAATTTATCAAGAAAACAAATACTTAAGAAATGTCAACTCCTCTTTTATGGTCAAGAATATTTTGTTCAATCTATTAGGATTTATTTACCACATTGATATGATCTAAGCAAGTTGAATTTACAATAACGTTTCAAGTATAACAAGTAAGCATGCTTTTGGGTCCTAGGCTACCCGGACTTAGTATGATAGTAGCTACGCACGGACTCTCATCACCTCGTGCGTATCTAGCCCTCACAAATAGTAGAAAATAATTAATTACTTCACCTACGGGACAATTCCCTCTTACAAGGTTAGAAAATAGATTTACCTCATTTCAAGCCTACTTCCAATTCAAGAATGCTCTCAAACCCTCAAACCAGATCCGCACAATCCGAAACTATTCAAAAAGCGTAAAAACCAATCATTATAAGCTTACAAGTTCATACTCTAGCTATTAAAGTGACTATCTAACCCCAAAGGCAAGATTGCAAAAGTTCACCTCCGAGCCCACGAGCTCGGATTTTGAAAATTCTTAAGGGAAGTTGTTACCCATAACCTAAGGATCAATAATATATGATTTGTACTAGATTCTATAACAAATTTCATGGTTAAATCCTATTTTTTATAAAAACCCTAGGTTTTACTCTAAACCCACAATTTTCACTAATTTCCATGGTGTAATCTACCCCTAATCTATGTATTAAACTAACATTATGTAGAAATAACTTACCTCACAATGCTTGGCGAAAATCCCCTCTTTGGTAGCTCCCAAATCGCCTAAGATATGAATCAAATGGGTCAAAATGACACATTTCCCGTATTAAATGAAGGCACTGCCTTCAGCGATTTTCGCACATGCGGTTAGGGGACCGCAGTTGCGGTCTCGCTTCTGTGAGGAGGGTCTGCATCTGCAGAATTGGGCCGGGCTAGCTGGTGCCACATCTGCGGTTTCGCTTCTGCGGATGAGAAGTCGCATCTGGGGAACCTGGGCTCCTCCCCTTGAGCTGCATCTGCGTTTGATGATCCACTTCTGTGGTCTCACACCTGTGGCTGGCCAACCGCAGGTGCGGTTTTGACAGAAGCCTGGAGCATCAACTCCTTCACACTTTTCTCAACTAAGCTCGAGCCTCATCCAATTGACACTCGGGGCCCTCGGGGCCCTGCCCGAACATACCGACAAGTTTGGAATGATAAAACAGACTTGCTCGAACTCTCGGAACACCGGAAACAACACTCAAACAAATAATCACACCCTAAAACCAATTGATTCGAACTTATGAACTTCAAGTTCTTCAATCTACTTCCAATGCGGCGAAACGTACTTATACTACTCGGAATAACGCCAAATTTTGAGTGCAAGTCCTAAATGACATTACGGAACTATTCTCGGTCTCAGAATTCTTTTTGGACCTCGATATCACAAAAACACACCCCAAACCACATTTATAGAACTTCTAAAACTTCAAGAATCATATTTTCACTATTTGGCGCTGAAACGCTCCCGGGTCATCCGACACCCATTCCGAACATACACCCAAGTTCGAAATCATCATACGAGCTTACTGGAACCGTCAAATCTCGATTCCGAGGTCTTTTACTCAAAATGTTGACCAAATTCAAACTTGGCCTTTTAGGCCAACCTTAAGGAACCAAGTGTTCCAATTTCAACCCAAACTCTTCCAAATCCTGAACCAACCATCCCCGCAAGTCATAAATAAATAAAAGAAAATATGGGAAGTATTATTTAGAGGTGCAGGGTTCTAGGAAGAAAAACGGTCGGTCAGGTCGTTACAACGCCTTTATCCTAAATAAGTTTGGGTCCACTATATAAATTATCATTTTTCATGTTACTCCATTTAGGCCATATTATGTCAATATCATGGAAATACAAATAAAAAGTTTTACAAGTTATGTATATTTCTAAAGGTATAAATCTTTGAAAGGCTAAATTACTTCTAAGGAATATAAGACCTAAAATAAAAGTGCTAACGTCTAAAACATATTCTCAAGTAGTATGTGTTTGTCTATGCAAATGTTTTTCATTTTGCCTCATCTTTTGTTAAGTGTGCATGGAACCTTAGAAATTGTAGGTCTTTCGAGAAAAATTCTTTTTTTAGTTCAACCTCATTTCCTTTTAACACTTTCATTTATCATGGTTTCACACCTACAATTATACAAACAGTAGTTGGCGTAAATTTAATGTGTTTGTGAATGTTTGCGCATATGTAATTTGATCTGAATGTATTAGTGTTTGACCAAAAATATCAATCTTCATTCAACCAACCATATGTAAATGGAGGAGATTTAATCTTAGTTAAGAATAATATCCTAAAGATAAAGTTATCGGTACCATGGAAAATAACTAGTATATTTATCCGGATGGCAGTGAGTATAAGTAATAATAACAATACTGAATGACCCAAAAATGTGAAGTATGTCATTCAATAGTAATAAATAGCAATAAATGGAATTTAAGTAAATAAAAAGTACGAGTCGCCCAAAAAGGGGTGACATTAGTGGATATTCTTTCTGACAATGATAAATGATTGATGAGCTTTTGAACACTTAGGTTGTTCTTGGATTCGGCAAAAAATGCTAGACAAGAATCTTAGTAAAAAGGTTATTTTTGTATCTTTGCAATAGGGCCAGATTCTATCTGTTAAGTTGATGTGTTTTTTAGCAAATGAATATCTCATGTCCCCTATCATTGTGTCTCTTTCTATTTACAGGGAACATGTTCCTAGAAAACCCTAATAGTACATGTGCAGAGAATATCCACTAGAATATTTTCTTAAAATCGTATCTTAGAACTAGCCATTATAACTTTGTCTAAGATGTTCGACCTCAACCTCGACCTTGATCTACAATGACTTCGCGACCTTGTTCTTTGCTGACTCTTCGACCGCATCCTTCATTACTTTGAGGCTACTTCGCCTCGAGGGCGGCCTTTTTAGAGACCTTATTGATAGCACGTGACGGTCGACGAGGGATAGAGTAATGCTAATGTGTCTTACTATATCAAAGATATTTTTTGGCCCATACATTTAGTCCCTCCGCTTATTGAAGTCGTCCTCACGGGCGAGGTCGATGGGTGGATAGTGTCATTTGTGGTCGAGTTTTGCCGAGCTGACTATATGGGTCATGGTCGTGATGGTTAGGTAACGTGGCTTCCTGAGGGACACATAGTTTGAATTCTTTGAATTTTCCTGGGAAGACAGTTGAAACCATCTGGTCTAAGAGAAAAAGTTATATCATGACGCGTGCGTTTCCCGACGCATTGCGTCGATTCTCGTATGACCATTGATTTGTTTTGTCATTTTATCTCCGTGCTAATCATGGCCTGCCATTTCGATTCTGGTGCCCCCAAGTCTTATAAATAGGGGTGATTTGTTGATTTTTAAACTTTTCCAAACTTCTTCTATTTCATAAACAGCGCTTCTTCTTCACCTTCTTCGCAGGACCCTTGATCTTCTCTATTGTTTTCCTTGCTTCCCTATCTTTTTTCACAACAATGTCTAACCTACCATCATTTTTGTTTCTAATATTTTCCTTCAGGCGGGTCAATTAATCGCCTTCCTCCTTTCTGCAGCTACTTCTCTACCTCTCAAGATGGTGACCTACATTTCTGATTGGGTTAGACAGATTCTTCCTCATACAGAGGGAATACACGATTGGTCGAGCTTTTCCCAAAGATTTAGGCCGTCTCTTCCCTCGGAAGGCAACTTGCTCCAAATCGTTAACGTCATGATTTCTTCGTCCATGTCTATTACTTTTGCTGATTTTTTCTTTACTCGTTTTTCTTTACCTTCGGCCAAGGGATCTACGAGGAGGTCGAAAGCTCCTACACCCTTGTTTCGGAAGATGAAGGCCACTACACCTTCGTTCTCCGCCCCTGCTTTGACCACGGCCAATCATGTCTCTGTTCTTATTCCACCCATTACCGTTTCCACCTACGCCACTGCTTCAGCCGTTGTGATTTCTGCTCCTCCTTTGTACTCTCTTATTGATGAAGATGGTGAGACTTAGCCTAGTGACGAAGATCTCCAACCTCGAAAGAGGAGGTCTGTGGTTGTGGGTGACAGTGTTGCCCTAGTCGCTGGTGTGGCGGAAGAGGACTTCTTGTTGTGCGAGATGGTGATGCTTCTTATGGAGACGATATTGAACCGAGTCTCGAGGATTCGAGGCCGGTGTAAGCCGGTGTAGACGTATCTCTTCATTTCGAGGTGATGGAGACTGAGGGGGAAACTGCCGATGTTCTTGAACCTTCGCGACGGGAGGAGGCTTCAACCTCTCGGACAACCACTAATACCTTTTTGCATGCCGACAAAAGGGGCAAAAGCATCACTGAAGAGGGAGATAAATCTGATTCCGATGTTGATGTTGATGTGGATGATTGAAGAGGGGCTTACTCAGCTCGAGATAAGGTTGGAGGGGTGTACAAGGTCTATTGTGATCCCTATGGATTGTTACTTATTAGTGAACATTGAGGAGGTAGTCCCTACCCTTGGTCCTCTCAGTTCCAAAGTTGAGGGTTAGACCCTTAAGGAAATAGATGATTGTACCTTGTCGAGGAGCATTGCTGGCCTCGCTCTTAGGGTGAGTGCTTGTGATTCAACCTTTTTTCCTTTTTTTAGGGCGTTCTTTGTTATGCCTTTTTTTATGTTTGCAGACGGTGATTTTGTAGATTGATAGCGCTCAGAGGGAGAAGAGGTGTAAAGAGATCTTCGTGAAACTGAAAGAGAAATATCTTGAGTATCGTGGAAAGTATCGAAATCTCCATAGTCGATTTCGTGAGGGAGGTGACATGCAGGCCCTCAGGGACGATCTGAAGAAGAGGTGCAATGAGCTGGTGTAGGCCATTGAGAAGTGTAGTGTCCTCAAAGGGACGTTGAGTAGTAGGGAAGAGAAGCTTGAGGTTGGTAGGGGAGTAGAGGCCCAATGCACTGATCTTCTAGCTCAAGTGGTTGAATTGCAACTAGAAGAGTGCCGGTTTAAGCTGGAGGCCCTCAACGGCGAGATCACCGAGAAACAACAGGAACTTGAGAAGGCGGACTCCTCTCATTTGGACGCTCGGAGTAAGGCGGAGATGTTTGAGTTGGAGAATAAGACTCTTCTAGACGAACGGTAAAATGATCAATCAACAGCGAGAGCTAAGGAAGACTCGCTCGAGGAGAGGATCGGGGAGCTGGAGAAAGACAACTCTATCCTTCATGATCGAGTGACAGCTCTAGAGGCTGAGAAGGATCAACTACTTGCACGGCCGTCCTCTTCCAACACTTCTGATTTTCCCAATGTACCTCCGGAGTTATATGAAAAATGGATCCATATCGAGGCCCAGTTAGATGTGTTCAGGACTTGCATGCAACGGGGTCCGTTCCTGAGGCTGCCTTTGAGGATGCACAGGTTAAGGCTCGTGAAGCTTGAGTCGTTTGTAGATATGATCCCTCTACGCCTCAAGCTGACAAGGAGAATGGGGAATAGGGTGTGGACCGACTCAAGGAGGATGCCCGGTATAATACCGCTTATCCTCAGGGCAAAGGTGGCGATGGCGATCCGAGATGATGAGGTTGCAGAGGGTCGTGATGGAGAGGGTCAGTATTTCCCTTTTGACTTTTTTGTGTATTTTGTCTTTCTGTTTAAGAGCCCTTATAATGAACTCCACAAATTTTTGTATATGGATTCTTAACTTGTTTTTGCACTCGTGTACTTGTCTTTTATTTTTTGCTTGTTTACGACTTCTACTCTTTCTATTGTCCTTATATTTTAGTTGGTCGTAGCCTTGTTGGCGGCTATTTATGTTTTGTATCTGCCCTTGTTTATATAGGTCGGGTGTGCCACTTTATTTAGATTAGGATGATAGGTGTTGTTTGAAGTTGGTTGATTTTGGTCTTTTCCAAGTCGTGGCCTAGGGCCGAAATGTATTGTTTGAGTCGGGTCGAACTTTACCTTTTATTAAATTACGGTCGAGGGCCGATAGGTATTGTTCAAGCATGGTCGAACCTTACATTCTATTAAACTGTGACTGAGGGCCAAGAGGTATTGTTCGAGCGTGGTCGAACTTAACCTTTTATTAAATCGTGGCCGAGGGCCGATAGGTATTGGCCGAGCATGGTCGAACTTAACCTTTTATTAAATCGCGGTTGAGTTCGAGTGTGGTCGAACATAACCTTTTATTAATTGCGGTCGAGATCCGATACGTTTTGTTCGAGCGAGGTCAAACCTAAGCTTTTATTAAATCGTGATCGAGGGCCGATAAGTGTTGTTCAATCATGGTCGAACCTAACCTTTTATTATATCTCGGCCGAGGGACGATATTCAAGCATGGTCGAGCCTAAACTTTTGTTAAATCATGGCCAAGTAACTATAGGAATTGTTCAAGCATGGTCGAACCTAACCTTTTATTAAATCGTGGCTGAGGGCCGATAGGTGTTATTAGCGCGTGGTCGAACTTAACCTTAACACAAAAAGGTGTCCTAATAAACTTAAGTTTCTCATTACTTTGACGTTGTTGCTCCAGTTACATGATTGGAGAGAGTTACAGATTTTGGATGTTGGCTGGCGTTCCATTCCCAGTCTACCTAGTCACTTCATTGTTTGACTTGGAGAGTATTGAGGAGTGGGGAAATGAAAGAGAAAAATAGTCCTTCCTTTGTGTACTTCGACTCGTAGTGTTCCCTTTAGCCGCCTCATTAAAAACGTCCTTGAAAAAACCCTAATAGTACAAAACTCAAGTGGGGAAAAAAGAGTACGACTTGGGGGCACTTTTTCCCATAAAAGTTGAAGTACTTGAGGTGGATGATATTCCAGTTGTTCGGTAGTTTCTTTCCTTCTATTGTCTCTAATTAGAAAGAAACTTTGTTTTCTTTGGACATGATTTCGTATGGGCCGTCCCAGTTGGTTCCTAGCTTGCCTTCTTGTGGATCTTTGCTCGTTTGAGTTTTGGCTTTGAACACGTAATCCCCGACTTTGAGCAGCCGGACCTTTGCTTTCTTGTTGTAATAGTGTTCTGCTTGATATTTCTGGCGACCATCCTTATGTACGCCATATCTCTTCGTTCATTGATTTCATCGAGTTCCTGCCTTCTACACTCATCATTACTAGTACCACTTTTGTGGGAGTACCTTAAGCTGGGTTCTCCGACTTCGATCATATCACTGCCTCGGTCCAATAGACCAAAGAGTAGGGCGTCTATTATGTGCTCTTCTTTAGAGTTGTTCTATACACCCATAGTACTTCTGGAAGTATCTTCAGCCACAGTCCCTTGGCGTCTTCGAGATTTTTCTTCATGATACTTAATATGGATTTGTTGGAGGATTCTGATGACCGTTACATGTTGGGTGATACGGGGTTGAGACTATCCTCTTAATATGCCATTTCCCAAAGAATTCGGCGATTTTATTCCCCGTGAACTGGGGTCTATTTTCACAGTTGATCTCCTTGGGTAGGCCGAATTGGAAGATGATGTTCCTCCATATAAAGGTGATTACCTATTTTTCGTGTATTTGGGTGAACGCTCTTGCTTCCACCCATTTAGATAAATAGTCAATTAAAACCAAAAGGAGTTGTACGTTATCTCTCCCTGCTGGGAGGGGGCCTACGATGTCCATTCCCCATTTGATGAATGTTCATGAAGAGGTGACTGAGTGGAGATGTTTGCCTACCTGGTAAAGTATTGGGGCGTACTTCTAACACTGCTCGCATTTCTTCAAGAGCTCTGAGGTGTACTTTTTCATGGTGGGACAATAGTATCCTGCCCGTATGCGACATCTAATGAGTGCTCGATTGCCGAAGTGAGATCTGCAATGGCATGCATGGACCTCTTTGAGGATGCGCTGGGTTTAGTTTGGGCCCAAACATTTCGCCAAAGGGCCATTGTATGTCCTCTTATACAGGTCAATGTGGAGGAGACTGTATTTGGTTGCTTTCATTCTTAGTTTCTTTGCTTCCTTTTTGTCTTTCGGGAGTGCGTCGTCCTACAAATAGGAAATATTACGATTACAACAATACCAAGGTAAGCTTACAGTTCTAGCCTCAATTTGGTCTAGCGATGAGTTGAGGAGGTGGACACACTTTTATCCCCAGTCGTGATGCTTTTCATAGATGCGACCAATGTGGAAAGGTCTTCTGCTTCGGCATTCTGTGCATGCAGGATCTAGTCAACCTGGCATTCGTCGAACTCGGGCAGCAGCTTACAAATCTCGGTTTGATATTTTTGCAGACGTTGTTCATTGATTTGGAAAGTCCTTATGACTTGGTTTAATACAATATAGGAATCACAACGGAGTTTAAACCACTTCGCCCCTTACTTGAGTGCTAGCCTCAATCCTGTAATTAAGGCCTCATACTCGGCCTCGTTGTTAGTCATATTCAGGCATCTTATGGACTGGCGAATTACTTCACCTATAGGGACCTCGAGTACGAGTCTCAGTCCAGATCCAGAAGCGTTGGATGCACCATCGATTTATAGGACACATATCTCATGTGTTTGGAGGGGAGCTTAGACATCTTCCTTCTTGACTTCGGGCCTTATCTTTGCACTAAAGTCTGCGATGAAGACGACGAGCACTTGGGAATTTATCGCCATTCGCAGCTCATATGTGATATCGTGATCACATAGCTCGATGGCCCACTTAGTCAAACTCCCCGATAGCTTAGGTTTATGCAAAATTCCTCTTAGGGGAAAGGTGGTTACGACCGAGATAGGGTGGCACTAGAAATAGGGTCTAAGCTTTTGCGAAGATATGACCAGTGCTAGGGCCAGTTTCTCGAGGTGCGGGTACCTCATCTCGACATCGACGAGTGTTTTTCTAATGTAATAGATAGGAGATTGCGTACCTTTTCTTTCTCGGATCAGGACTGCACTTACTGCTACTTTGGAGTCGGCCAGGTAGACGAGAAAATGTTCCCCGGGTTTGGGCTTTGAAAGCAGGAGCGGTGCTGACAGATATGCCTTCAGTTCTCCAAAAGCCAGTACGCACTCGGGTGTCCATTCAAGGCCTCTGTCTTTCCTGAGCACACCGAAAAATTTGTGACATCTGTCATACGACTGCGAGACGAATCTTGATAAGGTAGCAATTCGACTAATCAACCTTTGGACTTGCTTCATGCTAGTCAGAAGCTTCAGTATCCCTTCGATAGCTTTGATTTAGTATGGGTTGACCTCGATCCCCCTTTGTGACACTAAAAATCCCAAGAACTTCCCAGAGTCTACGTCATACGCGTATTTCTTCGGGTTTAGTTTTATTCCATACCGTCTTAGTATGTCGAAATCTTCCTTCAAATGGTTGATATGGTCATCTGCCATTACAGACTTGACCACCATGTCGTCGATATATACTTTCATGGCCTTGTCGAGTTGATCTTTAAACATCCTCATGACTAGTCCTTGATATATAACCCCCACTTTCTTCAGCCCAAATGACATGACCCTATAGCAATATGTTCCTGTGTGGGTGACGAACGTGGTTTTATCCTGGTCCTTTTCTTCCATAAGTATCTGGTTATAGCCTGAGTACACGCCCAAAAAACTTAGCAACTCGTGCCCGGCAGTTGCGTCCATGAGTTGGTCAATGTGTGGTAACAAGAACAAATCCTTTGGGCATGCGTTCTTCAAGTCCATGAAATCCATGCATATCCTCCATTTCCCATTTTTATTTTTGACCATCACTATGTTGGCGATCCATTTGGGGTACTTCGAATCCCCGATAGAGCAATTTTCTAATAGTTTCTCCACCTCCTTATGGACGACATTTTTTATGGCGGGATTGAATTTATGTCTGACCTGTCTTATTGGGGGTATAACAGGTCGAAGTTTAATTTGTGTGTGGCGATCTTGATGGGGATGCCCAGCATATCTGCATGCTGAAGGCGAGCAAATCTGCATTAGTTATAAAGAATTGACCGAATTTACTTGGTTCTCGTAGTTTGTAGCTGTTGTAGGCCTTTGTGCTACAGTCATTGGGGTTTAATTAAACGGGGTCGAGGTCTTCTATGACCGAGCCCATAGCCTCGACCATTTCGGGATCCATGATGACGTCTCTGGTCTCTTCTTGTGTCGACCTCGGCCCTGTTGATCGTTATGCCTCTTTTTTCTTGTCTTTTTTTGTTGGGTTGTCGTGCTATCCAAGGAAATGCGGTAGCACTCTCGGGATGTACATTGCTCTCACCATATGCTGAATATCCTCCAAGGTGTTGGGCATTTGATTACTTGGTATAGGATGGAGGGGATGGCTCTCATGGGATGTATCCCTGGTCGTCCTACTATGGCATTGTATGCGGTGGACTGGTCCATTATGTGGAATATCTTCTCTAGAATTATACCACCTCCCAAGACAGGGAGTGTAATTTCTCCTGATGTCCGCTCAACTGCATTATTAATACCGGTTAGCGTGATGCAGCACGACACTATCTTGTCCTCGATTCTCATTTAGGTGAGGACTCGAGGATGGATAATGCACACTCCACTTCCATCGTCCACCATAATATGTTTGACATCGATATCTAAAATGTAAAGTAATGAAGAGGGCATCAATATGAGGGGAAGTCAAACTGTCGACATCTGACTCGTTGAAGATGATACTTTCGTCGAGTCCGTCATACCGTTCATGGGTGATAGATCGCTTGAGCTTGTGAGTGGTGGTGAATTTAATGTAGTTAATGGAGGCGTCATTTTCTCTTCCGATGATCATGTTAATAGTACCAGCAGGTAGGTGATACACAAAAATTCTGAGTAGATAATAAGGGGGCATACCTCTCTCGTTCCTGTGAGTCCCTGTCATCGTCCTAGATGGACCTTCTTCATAGTGGAGGAAAGGTAGGGCAGGGGCCATGATGTATGGCTGGTGTCGTTCTCTATTGGGTCGTGAGACCGGGTGATCCCTTCTAATGTTGTCTTTTCGTTCCTTTCTAGACTCAGCTTATACCGAGATGAGCCGATGGGTAGGTGATAAGTAGGGATTTTGACTGCTTATTTGCTCTTTTTTACTTGCGTTTTAGCTCAAAAATGCGTAAAGGCATTCCCGAGAACTAATGAAATGTGCTTTCTGGCAGGAATATTGGGAGACGAGCCAAAGAAGTGAAAATCAACTCAAAAAGGAGTAAAATTGGACAAGGACCAAAGCAAGGCAAAAAGGGCAACAGTGCGGACCGCAGAATATTGTGTGCGGCACAAACTCTAAAGATGCACTGATGGAATTCCTTCACACAGTGCGGACCACACAATTGTTGTGCGGCGTAGAAGACTAGATTCAGAGAACATGCATTTTGGAGCTTGAAGATGTGCGAACCGCACTATTCCGCAGGATGCCAAAGTGCGGTCGTACTCATAATTGTGCGGTCCGCAGAAAGAATTCTAGCTCCCGTTCAAGTGTGCGGCCGCACTCAGAAATGTGCGGTCCGCACAATTAGGGGAAGTGCGGCCGCATCCCAATTTTATGCGACTGCAGAAAGCCCACTTGACCAGTCACTCTCAAAGTGTGGACCGCACACAGAATTGTGCAGCCGCACAACCTCCACAGGGGCATTTTTGTCAGATATTTTCAGTTCTGTATAACTATATCTTTTTTTCATTTTTAGGTTAAATTTTGTAAGTTGGGAGCACCTGAACATTTTAGAGTCGTTTCTATTTACTGTATTGGGTAACTTTGTACCAGTTTAGCTTTTAAACATTAGATTTTCTTTTCTTAATCAATTATTATGCATTTTATCTTAGTTTCTTCTTTAATTTATTCATTTTCCATGAGTAGCTAAACCCTTAGCTAGGGTTGTGACATAACCCTAGTATAGGTACTTAATGGGAAATTGATTTGGGGCTTATTTATGATTGGGTTTATCATAATTAGCCTAGTTCTTGCTTGAATTTGAGAATTGATGGTTGCAAACATTGATTCATGCCTAAGTGACTTAGTCTCTACTTGAGAAGGAGAGATTAAGTCTAGGAAAACCTGGCTAAATAGGAATTGGGGTGAATTCAAGAAATCGATATCCCCAATTAAAGGGTCGAACCTAGAGATAGTAAGACCCGACTAGAGCATTTATCACTTGTTTCATGAAATACCCATTTGGACTTGAGAAAGCCAAATTGGGCAAAATCACTCAAACTACCGAGGGGTATAGAGTGAGTAATCGTGTGTGATTTCTATATTGTATCCCGATCAACCAAACATACCCTAAAGCTCTATATCCATTAGGTAACCAACTAGGCAAAAGTCGCAACCCTGGATCTTTTATAATTTAAAAAACAACTAAAACAAAAAACATTGTGTCTTAGCTTTACAATTGCAATCAATAGTGTAAAAGTATAAGTAGAAACAACAAAAGAATATGTGGAAGTGTAATCTAGGGCACATCATACATTCACACTAGTTATATACCTAATCCCAAATCTTGCTCCTTGTGGATACAACCCCGACTCGCGTTGGGTTTTTATTATTGCTTCGACCGCCTCACAACCTAAATTAGTGGTGTGAGTTTGGCCCGACATCAATTTTTGGTGCCGTTTCCAGGGAGCAAAATGGATTTAGCTATATATCTAGGTTTGTGTGCGATTTGTCTCATTTTCCCTCCGAGTTACCAATTTTGTTTTTTCGAATGGATTATAGGTACAAAAATGTCTTTCAACAATGAGCCCCTTGGGAATTTTTCATTGGGGGAGGAAGTGGACGATGATCAGAGGTTCATCCCGAACCTTAAGTAAATAGGAGAAGCCGACCACCTCATGACAACATCCCTAACCCTCTTCCACCAACAGCGGCTGCACACCGGGTGTTGCCGAATGAAGGTTATGCCAGCGCCATAGTCCCACCCCACATTAGGGCGGGCAACATCCAAATCACCAATGTGATGGTTACACTCCTTGAGAAATGGGGATTCTTCACTGGGGCTCCAAGTCAAAATGCTTACAAGCATCTCAAAGGGTTTGTGGATACCTGTTGGGGGAGCAAACAAACTAATATTTCCGAGGATGCGCTGCAGTTGAGGTTGTTTCTATTTTATCTATGGGGAAAGGCATTGGAATAGTTAGAGATACTGCCCAATCATTCCATCCATACATGGGATGAGTTGGCGGAAAAATTCATTGCCAAATTCTTCTTTCGGGGGCATATGGCTACACTTCGGGATGAAATTCTTGCGTTCAAGCAAGAACATAATGAGTCATTGCACGAGATTCGGGAAAGATATCATATCATGGTTAAAGAGTGCCCGGATAATGATATGACTGAGGCCATGATCTAGAAAACCTTCTACAAGGGGATCAACACAACAAATCAATCTATGGTAAATCAGCTCGCCGGTGGGAATTTCATGACCACGCCATATGCCGAAGCATGTGAAATCTTGGATGAAATGGAAGATACCTCATCAGTATGGAAATTATATCTAATGTTCCTCAAGGTGACCTAAATGTCATTCACCTACACAAAGAACTACATGATCATGGGCAAGCAATTTCCGAGTTGATAACCACAATGAATCAATTAGACAAAGCTTAGCTTCAACAAGTTCAAGGGTCGAAGCAATTGAATGCAATGGAAGGAGTGAATATGATGATAAACAAGAGGCGGCAGAAAGGCCAACAAATGCAAAACCGTCCGGAACAATTTGTGCAAGATGATAGTGGGTATGACCAAGCTGATTCGTACAATGAGCAAGAAGAAGAAGTGAAATATGTCAACAATTATCAAGGCCAAAGAAATCATTCTCAAGGACAAAATCAACAATAATGGAGATCACAAGTAAATTGGAACAATCAAAGCCACCAAGGCAACTGGAGTAGTGGTAACAACAATCAAGGTAATTGGCGGAATAACAATAATCAAGGAATTTGGAATAATCAAGGTAACCAAGGAAATTGGGGAGGCGGTAACCAAAGCAATTGGGGTGGCAACAATCAAGGTTACTTTGGAGGCAACAACCAAGGGAGTTGGAATAATAACACTCAAGGGAATAGGGGGTCGGGTTTCCAAAGTCCCCGATTCATCAACAACCAAGCAACCCGCCTCCTTATCCGTCATGTTTCTAGCTCATCAAATAATGATATGGGATGGATTCAAAATATGTTCAAACAAATGATGGAGAAAAATGTCGACCCGATGCTCAATTAGCCTCCCACAACACTTCAATCCGCAATTTGGAGGTTCGACTTGGACAAATCTCGCAAGCTTTAAACACTAGTCCTAAGGGGGCACTACTTAGTGATACGGTGGTGAAATTGAAGGGTGGGAATAATACGGGACATGAAATGGGTGTAACCACACGGAGTGGAAAAGGTGGAGAGGCAATTACCTCAAACCAAGGAAGAGTTGTGGATGATGATGTGGTGATTCAAGAAGATAAAATGCCAAGCAATGTGGTTCCAGGTAATGAAGAAGTGAGAATTGATATTGATGAGAATGTGGGGGAGACACAAGAAGAAGTGAACCCGTCTAGGGCGCACGTGATTGACACACCAGAACCGGTAGTTCCAAAGGCCAAGGCACCAATGCCAAGGCCTCCTCCTCTATACCCTCAAAGGATCTCAAAAAAAAATAGTGATAACCAATTCAAGAATTTTATTGACATGATGAAGAGTTTATCCATTAATGTGTCGTTAGTTGAGGTGTTGGAACAAATGCCTGGTTATGCAAAGTTCATGAAGGATTTGGTGACAAAGTAAAGATCAATGAATTGTGATACTATCAAGATGACAAATCAAGTGAGTGCTATTGTTCACCCAATGGCTCTGAAATTGTAAGATCCCAGCGTTTTCATAATCCATTGCACTATTGGGAGCGCCTACTTTGCCAAAGCTCTATGTGATTCGGGGGCAAGTATCAACTTGATGCCCTACTTTGTGTTCAAAACTTTGGGAATTAGGAAACCAAGACCCACATCTATGAGGTTACAAATGGCGGATCGGACTATGAAGAGACCATTGGGTATTATTGATGATGTGTTAGTTCGTGTTGATAAGTTCATCCTTCCGGCATACTTTGTAATTCTTTAATGTGAGGTTGACTATGAGGTGTCTATTATCTTGGGTAGACCTTTACTTGCTGTGGGGAAGGCTCTAGTTGATGTGGAAGACGGTGAGCTCACCTTCCGGGTGGGTGATGAAAAGGTGGTTTCCATGTGTGCAAAGTGATGAGGCAACCAAATAGCAATGAAATTTGTTCGTTTGTGGACTTAGTGACCGAAGTGATTGTGAATGATTCTAGTGATATGATGAATGTTGATGATACCTTGGAAGTTGTGTTGCTTACCCATGATGATGATGATAAGGAAGGCTTTGTGGAATGTGTAAATGCACTGCAAGGAATGGGGTCGTATACTTATGAACCCCGAAAATTGTTCTTAAATCTTGAGAACCGGAAGACTCCTCCAACAAAGCCCTCAATCGAGGAGCCTCCCACTTTGGAGTTAAAGCCTTTGACTTCACATATCAAGTATGAGTTTCTTGGCCCATGCTCTACTTTACCTGTTATTCTTTCCTCTTGATTGACTAATGTGCAGGTAGACTCTATTTTGGCAGTGATCCAAAAGAGGAAGAAAGCTATAGGATGAACATTGGCGGATATTCAGGGTATAAGTCCCGCCTTTTGCACGAACAAGATTATTTTGGAGGAGGATTCCAAACCCTCTGTTGAACATCAAAGAAGATTAAATGAAGCAATGCAAGATATGGTGAAGAAGGATATCATAAAATGGTTGGATGTCGGGGTTGTTTACCCCATTTTCGATAGCTCGTGGACCTCTCCGGTGCAATGTATCCCAAAGAAAAGGAGAAAAATTATGGTAAAAAATGATAAGAATGAGTTGATACTTACAAGAACGGTTACCGAGTGGAGAGTGTGCATGGACTATAGGAAGCTCAACAAAGTCACTCGGAAAGATCATTTTCCGCTTCCATTTCTTGATCAAATGCTTGATGGGTTGGCCATACATGCTTTTAATTGTTTCCTTGATGGATACTCCGGCTACAATCAAATTATTATTGCTCCTAAGGACAAAGAGAATACTACTTTCACTTGCCCCTATGGTACTTTCGCATTCTCGCGGATGCCATTTGGGTTATGCTATGCACCGGTGACTTTTCAACGGTTTATGATAGCCATCTTCACCGATATGGTAGAGGATTATCTTGAGCTCTTCATGGATGATTTTTCCATGGCGGGGACTTCTTTTGATGAGTGCTTTGATAATTTGGACAAGGTATTGGCAAGATGTGAAGAAATAATCTTGGTCTTGAATTGGGAGAAGTGTCACTTCATGGTCGAGTAAGGCATAGTCCTCGGCCACAAAATTTCAAAGTCCCTCTCCCTACATCCGTAAAGGGAGTGAGAATATTTTTGGGTCATGCGGAGTTCTATCTTCGATTCATCAAGGACTTTTCTAAGGTGGTAAACCCCATGTGCAAACTTTTGGAGAAGGATGCCAAGTTCCATTTCAATGAATATTGTATGAAGTCATTCGAATTGCTCAAGTTCAAATTGACTACTACTCCTATTATTACCTCATCGAATTGGAGCTTACCTTTTGAGCTCATGCGTGATGTAAGTGATTTGGCAGTTGGAGCGGTATTGGGGCAACGTATCAAAAAAATCTTTCATCCGGTATACTATGTTAGTAAGACCATAAATGATGCCCAAGTCAACTACAAAGTGACCAAAAAAGATCTCCTTGCTATTTTCTTTTCTATGGAGAAGTTCCGCCCGTACTTGATGGCTAAAAAGGTAATTGTTCACACTAACCATACGGTGCTTCAATATTTGATGAGCAAGAAATATTCTAAAGCAAGACCAATGTGGTCGGTGCTTCTTCCGCAAGAGTTCGATCTAGAGATTCAAGACCGCAAGGATAGTGAAAACCAAGTGGCAGACCACTTGTCTCGCTTGGAGGAGGAAGGGAGGCTACATGATGGCCTTGAGATAAATGATTCATTTCCCGACGAGCAACTCCTAGCCATCTCTATGAATGGGAAGCCATGGTTCGCCGACTTATCCAATTATCTTGTGAGTGGAATTATACCGAATGAGTTCTCTTCAAACCAAAGGAAGAAGCTCAAACAAGATTGGCTTGGCTATTACTGGGATGAGCCTTATCTCTTCCGGATTTGTACCTGGTGTGATTCGACGATGTATACCGGAGGAAGAACAAATGGATATTCTTGAGTCTTTCCACTCTTCGCCATATGGTGGTCACCACGGTGGAGCTAGAACGGCTACAAAAGTGTTGAGTTGTGGATTCTATTGGCCTACTCTTTACAAAGACGCTAGCGATCTCGTCAAGTGTTGTGATGAATGTCAGAGGGCCGGTGGGATTTCTAAGAAAATATGATATTCCCGTCACCACCACCTTGGATATTGATATTTTTGATGTGTGGGACATTGATTTCATGGGTCCGTTCGTGAGATCTTGTGGGAACACTTATATATTGGTAGCTACGTATTATGTGTCAAAGTGGGTTGAAGCCGTGGCTTTGCCCAACAATGAAGCTCGAAGTGTGGTAGCATTTTTTAAAAAGAACATCTTCACAAGGTTTGGTACTCCAAGGGCCATTATTAGTGATGGGGGATCGCACTTTTGCAGCAAATATTTTATACTTTACTCACAAAGTATGGTGTCACTCACAAAGTGTCGACCCCCTATCACCCTCAAGCAATTGAACAAGTTGAAGTCTCCAACCGGGAGATCAAGAGTATTTTTTCAAAGACCGTGAATGCCAACCGGACGGATTGCTCGAAGAAACTTGATGATGCTCTTTGGGCTTGTAGGACGTCTTACAAAACACCAATTGGTATATCTCTGTATCGATTATTGTTCGGGAAAGCTTGTCACCTACCGGTGAAATTTGAGTACAAAGCTATGTGGTCATTGAAGAAGCTTAATCTTGAATGGGATGTCGCCGCCAACTTAAGGGTGACACAATTGAATGGGCTTGATGAATTCCGGTACCATGCATATTCAAGTTTGTCTTTGTACAAGGACAAGATGAATTATCTCCATGACAAGTACATCCAAAACAAGGAGCTCAAAGAAGGTGATCTTGTGCTATTGTTCAATTCTCGGTTGCGGATGTTTCCGGGCAAGTTGAAGTCCAAGTGGAGTGGTGTTTTTTAGGTTGTGCATGTGAAACCTGTGCATTAGACTTGAAGAATAAAAATGATGAAGTGTTTTGTGTCAATGGTCACCGAGTGAAACATTATCTTGGCAAGGTTGATGATGGCCACGTTGTGGAATTGATTCATTTCAAGTGATTGAGGGTAACCTGCACTGTGTTGCAATGTTAAATCAAGCGCTTCTTCGGAGGCAACCCATGTTTCTTTTTATTTTCTTCCTTTTTAGATATGTTTTTGTATTGAGCTAACTGGTTTTGAAGTGATTTGCAGGAATGAGTATGCATTGCAGGGACTATAATTGAAAAAATTGGCCAAGTGTTGAAATTATGTGGACCGCACCAAAATTGTTCGGACCGCAAAAAATGATTGCAACACAGAGAAGGCTCTATGTCCGCACAATTCTTTGTGTGGCAGCACAACTGGAGACCCAACAACATAAACTCTATGAAGTTTTGATTTGTAGGAAATTGGCCAAAATGCGGCCGCACTCACTTTTGTGCGGACCATAGAAACTCAGTCCATGTGCAGGTAAAGAGTGCGGACCGCACTCAAAATTGTGCGGTCGCACTCAAGTAACCTTTTGACCGACTCGGTCAAAGTATAGATAGCGCTTTTCATCACTATTCACACTTTACGCTCTCTAAATTCCCAAGATTTAAGAAAACACTTTGCATCGCAAAATAGTTCACAAATCACACTCAGTTCATCAAACTAGTTCCTCACCTGCATCATTCATTACTGGTATGTTCAATCCATGTTAGGTTTTTGTTCATTTTTCTTAATTTTTATTTTTGTTTTCTTTGATTAGTTTAGTTATTTTAAAGCCTAAAAATGTCAAATGTGATTAATATGTACTTAAAAATAACGTGGGTAGCTTCATATATGTTCATTAGGGACTGGGTAGACCATTAATCATGTCAATTTGTGCACACCATGTCTAAATTGTGAAAAATTGCATGAACCCTAACTTTACTGCCATAAATGTTCAAATTGTGCGGTTGCACACATTTGTGCAGTCCACAGACCACTTTATTAGGGAAAATTTTGTGCTTGAAAAGTGAGGACCGCACTCAAAATTGTGCGGTTCGCAGAAAAATTATGCGGCCGCATAAAAATGTGTGCGACCACACTTTTAAACTTCAGAGAATCAGAAACTCATGACTGGACTTGTGCGGCCGCACTCAAAATTATGTGGTCCGCACTTGTGGATGTGCGACCTTACTCACAATTATGCGGTCCACACTTTAGGGTGTGCGACCGCACTTCAGAATCGTGCGGTCTGCACTAGACAGGCTTTGGCCGCACTCAGAATTATGCACTCTGCATGCTCTCCTTTAGTGACTGTTGTGCTGCAATTGTTCTGTAAATGTTTGAATTGTTTTGAACTCAACTGACCTATGTACCTTGTATTAAAGACAATGGTTAGATCACGTGGTAGAGGCGATACATCAAAAGGGAGATGTGAATCATCCCGAGGCAGAGGAAAAGGCACTCACCCTCTAGGAGTGCAGTCAAAGCCTATTGCTAAAAAGCCGACCACCAGGAGAGGAAGGGCCACAGAGCCCTCAAAATCCAGTTCCTATGCCCCATCAAGGGAAGCCTCCGAGGGTCATTCAATGGAGGTTGAGCCTGAGATCCAGTCGCAACCATCCCAACCCACTGGGCATTATCAGTTGCACAATGAACCTACATCTAGTTCTTGTGAGGGTTCTTGTTACACCCCATTTTCTCGTACGTGAGAGTACATCATAAGTCAATTGATGTAAGCTCAGAAATAAGATTATATTTGACGGAATATAAAGTAAGTTAATCATGTTACATTGGAGGTTACAAATATTTAAGAACATGAATAATGAGTTCCAAGAGGGTTGGAAAGCTTAGAAGCTAAACCAATTGAAGAAAATAAGTTTCGTCAAAAGTCGACGAGTTTGGAATGTTATAACATGTACTTTAGGGTGATACTATGGTTCATTACATGATAAAGAGTTTATGCTATGAGTTAATTTTTATCGTATGATATATGTGTTGACATTTAGAAGTCAAGCAAGTTGTGGAACAAAAGTTCGCAAAGGTCTTCACAAGCTACACTCATAATGTGCTTAAAATTAGGTCAAATGTAACTGAGGTTTTCTCCTAATATACTTGGAATTATTGGATGATATACCAACCAAATTTAAGATCTATGAGTCTAGTTTCAAAAACATTGAACTGTTCATCGATACGACGTAGGAGTAGAAAGATATTTTCCGTTTCGCAAGACTGCGCAGACATCATAAGTAACAAGTAGGTGGATCACTTGAGCTTTTTGAGAAATACATTTAATGTTCTATATGAGGTATTATTGGGACATATAATATACCAAATTGAAGGTTCTGGAATTTAGATTCCAACTCTCTTAAATATTCATTCATACGACATCAGGATAAAAAGATATAAGCGTCAAAAGATGGACCAATCCTAGGGTGCCATGCTAGCACCTCTTTCACTTTTCCAAACTTGATATATATAAACCTTAGGTCGGCTTTCTAATCATTATTCAGCATAAAACGACCAGAGAACACCCATAAACACAACCTCAATCTATCTTCTAGGGTTTCAAATAATATTATCATTCCGGGCAAGAAATCGAGAAGCAATAACATCAAAACGATCCCTACGACGTAAGTGTCATTATACCGCCTCTCCTTTTTATTTGTAGTTAGAGTTTAATATCTGTAGTTAATAAACGTCTAATATCTGTATTTAAGTATTTAAATATCAAAGAAGGTTGATAAATATGTTTCCTAATAGTTAGAACTCACGGGACAGTGATCGGAAGCCGTGAGTTTGAGTTATTTGACTTGTAGCGGACTATTTTGTGTTGTTGTTGGGCTGCGTGTTTTACTACTATTTTGTGGAGTTTTGGAGGATTCATAGTGTGTATAAACACCATATAGATGTAGGTTTGTGAGCTGGTCATTCGTTGTAACATTTTCGGGTCGTTTGACACGACTACGGTGGTCTTCTTATGTGTGAAGTGATTAGGTTGTGTGTAGACTGTTTGGGAAGGCTCAATATGATTATTATTGATGTTGTTTGGGCTGTTTGGTGATTTTTTTGAATTGTGTTAATTCATATAAATAGGGTAGGTTTTGTCCGTTTCATCGTAAAATAGGTCGTGGTCGATACATAATAGTTATGACGCTTAAACGATAACGATAGTGTCGTTTCTCTTATTGTATATTAAGGAGTTGTGACATTTGCGTAGCTTGAGGTTGGGGCAGTATATACAAGGTATTTGAGGCTATACCTTTCCTTATTCTTCACGACTCCGATTGTACGTAATGCGATGAACGAGCTTCCAAAGATACTCTACTCTTAGAAGCTAGCAGTACTTACATTGTTTCCCTTCTTATGGAACAATTGATGTTAAGGTTGCTTCTCTTATTCTTATGTTATCAATGTTGTTGGTACTTCCTGATTCTTATAAGATTCTCGATGAAGAGTTATCCCTAATGATGTGTACGGAGAATATCGACCTTACGTCGCTCCGAAATATTCAGAACATGATTCCAATGAGTCCTGCATACATTATATATGTGTATCTATTTTACTCTACCGAGCCGCGCTATAGTCGGCCGGGTATGGCACCTATTGTGCAACCACTGATCAGTTGGGTTTACCGAGTCCTCTTTGAGGCCGGGTATGATATGATGATGATGATGCCCACAGAGGCGAATGTTCTATGATGATGATGATGCCCACAGAGGCGGATGTTTGAAAAGATTATGTGTATATATGTATCATGCATTTCATGTTAATGTCTCTTAGAAGCACTCAGATGCTACAGTTTGTATCTCCTACATCTCTCTTTACATTACTGTTCTTATTTATGCTTTCCTGCCTTACGTACTCAGTACTTTATTCATACTGACGTACTTTTATTTGTGGACGCTGCATGTCGTGCTGCAGGTCCTGATAGACAGGTAGACAAAGCTCCCCCACCACAATAGGCTTTCCAGTTCAGCAGTTATAGGCGAGATCCCTTCTCCGGACTTGTCGTGGTCCCGGTATGCATTTTTGTTATAGATATTATGAGTATGTCGGGGCCCTGTTCTGGCTATGTTGCATTACTTATACTCCTTTAGAGGCTCACATGGCAGCATTGTAGCTCGTACCTTTTATGTAGTTTCTTAGCAATCTTGTCATCCCATGGGATGTATGTTCATGATCCATATCTACCATTTATATTGATCTTGTTATCCCTTAAAGATAATAAGAAGGTTAGATAAAATGTACGTTGGTGCTCGAAAAGTATGGCCCGGGTGCTAGTCATGATTCTAAAGTTTGGTCGTGACAGTTCTGATGCGGGAAGCCAGGGTTTCGAGCCCTCCTCTACACCTACTCCTCCAGCACCAGTGGAGATAAATGATGATGATGTCCGGGATGATGATAGAGGGGGAGACACTCATGTGGGTGGCCTTGAGAGGTCAAAGAAGAAGGAAATATGGGAGGATCGATTCGTCAGCTTGACAGCCTTCAACAGATTTCGAAAATTGTGGCCCCTGAGGTCGATCACACTTGAGCGACAATTCTTAATGAAGGATTTGGATATTCATAATTCAAATGTCCTTAGACTGTTTCGGGATCGCTAGGGGTTGAAGTGGTTCACCCACACTGTCACCGATGCCAATGAGCACTTGGTCAGGGAGTTCTATGCCAATGTGGGTCACACCAAGAAGGGGACAAAAGTGAAAAAGGTGAGAAATGTGAAAGTCCGCTTCAATGCCTTCTCTTTGAACACTTATGTGGGATTCGAAGAAGTAGAGGCAGTCCAGTACCTAGAGAAGTTGGCTCTGGGTGAAGCAGCTCGCCCTTGGCTAGCTGAGATTTTGTCTGCTCAAAGACCACCACCACCATGGATTACAGCTGGAGTTCCTATCATTCGGGCCCCACTCAACTTTGAAGCTAAAAGGGTGGCAAACCTTTGTGTGTATCCGGATTGATCCGAGTCTAAATGAGAACAACCTCCCACTTCCCCTAGCAGTTCTAGTGGATTCTATTATGGCTGGGTACCTGATCAATGTAGGTGCCATCATGTCTACCAACATCACATTGGCGGTCCGAAAAAGTGAAAAGTCTTACCCCTATCCAAACACCCTTACAGAGTATTTCAATGATGCCAAGGCCATATGACACAAAAGTAAAGGCCAAGAAGCCTTTCTCATGGTACCACTTGCAGGGTGCAGACAACCCAAAGTTTAAGGGTAAGGTCACTACCACAGTTGGTCAGTCTGACGAGCCATCGGTGGTGGGTTTAGAGGCTGCTGCTAAGCCATCTACAGCTCCCATGCCTTCCACAGCAGTCGGGCCTTCCATCGGGACAGCCACCGTGCCACCACCTTCATCCTCCAGACCATCAGTTACAGTACCAGTGATAGCCTCATCCACTTATCCTCTCACTGCGTTGCGAGTCTCCCATACTTTGGAGAGCCTCAACAACTGGATGTAGACAACCAGTTCTAAGCTGTCTGACATATCCAGTACCGTTGAAGCGCAGTCCTCTACTCCAGCAGTGCCACAGGTCCCTCCGTCAATGGAGGAAATATTGAAGAAGATTCTAGACAACCAGAAGACTATCATGGACACACTAGTAGCTCACGGGGGTGCTACTGAGGAGTTGACCAAGCAGGTGAAGAAGATGAGGAAATCCCAGGCTTCAAATAAAGCAATGGAGAGTTTGAGAAATAAGGTTACGAAGTCAGTAGAAGCAGGTGATTTTCCTTTTGACCTATTAATGGAGAAAGATCCATCAGTACTAGCTGACCCAGCAGCACCATCAGTAGAGGCATCAGCTGGCCAGTCTGACGAGCTAGATCTCATTGCCTTCACTGCTGAGGAGATGCTTCAGATGCTCGCCAACCCTGTTGCCCCTCAGCTTGGTGATGATGAGATATAGTTAGAGGAGACCGAGGGCGGTGATACTTCCAGAAACCCCGAGACCACATAGGGAGCTTTTTTTACTCTCTACCCTCTTTTGGTTGATTTTGCTAAGCATTAAGGACAATGTTTGTTCTTATTTTGGGGGGTGGTCCATTTTGGTTCATTTTGGATGACTGCATGATATTTTGATGACATTTGATTACTTTTAGGCCTATAATAACTTTAATACTCTTTTCCTTTACTTTTATTTTGATTTTCTCCCTCATTATGTATATATTCATCCCTCTTGTATATATTCTATTTCCCTCGGTCTGTATATTCAGTTGCCTTGCTTTCAGTAGTTTAACTTTTTCATTTTGTTTTCTTAATAGTATAGCTTCTTAGTTACTTTATTAGATTCTTTTTATGCTTTAGTGAACAATAAGCCTTTGGTTTTCTTAATGCTGCGGTTCTTTCCAAAGGTGGGCCTTGTGTGATCCGGGTGGCTCTTCCCAACAATGGATGGCATGACAACTTTCTAAAGGGATCGAGTCAAATTTTTGTGTTTAGGTAGAAACAATTAGTATTAATGAATAATTAAGGGTCTAGCATGCTTCACTTGTTACCAACACACTTAACTATGTGTTTATGGTTAAAAACAAGTTTTGGTAAAGAAATAGCTCTAGTTAGTGACTCCGTGACTCTTGTGTTGACTTAGACAATCATCAGGTGGTTTAGTTGAACCATCAGCAATTTCAATCTTGAATGCGGTTATTGTGGGCCCTCGATTTTATTCTCTTTGACAATCCGGTTGTGTGAGAGGTGACGTATTTTATTACAAGTTCAAGTATCAGCGCGAATGGTCTAGAACTTGCCCCGAATGTGTTTCTAGGCAAAATTCTAAGTTAGCTTGGCTTGAGAAGTATTTGTAGGCTCTACTTGGCCCATTTTGAAACCTTCCTTGACCCACCAATGATATCATCCTTAGTCAACCCTTTTGAGCCTTAAGCCTCTTTTATTCGATAACCACGTTACAAGCCTTTACCCGTTTTGTAGTGACCCTCTCTTGGCACCCGCACTTTCTTTAGCACTCATGTGATTCAAATGGCAAATACATAAGTTTGGGGGAGAGACAAGGTGTTTAAATATTGTATCAAGGAAAAAAAATAGAAAAGAAATGAAAAAAAGGGAAGACAGAGAAAAAGAAAGGAAGAACAAAATAAAAACACAAAAAGAAAGTGAATAATGTGAAAAGGTTGAAAAGATGCAAAAGAAAGCAAAAGTGCAAAGCATGGAAAAAGAAAAGAAGGAAGGTATGAATAACATGATCAAGAAAGAGTGAAGTCAAGTCTCTCTAATCCCCCTAAGGGAAAAGAAAGTGACTCAAAGAGTCGGAAAAGTAAGAGGCAAAAAAAGAATATGAAGTGCTAAAGGAAAGATGAACCAATTCCATTACGATATTTCCCTCTTTAGTCCAAAAGCCTTCATTACATGTCGAAAAATCCCTACGTAAGTTCAAGCCGGGCAAGCTTACATTAGCGGTGATCTACATGAGGGGCAAGCATATGGTACTTAGAGCCGGGCTTGTGACATTCTTTAGAGAGTGATGAGCGAATCTTCCTCAAGTCATTGAATTGAGTTCTTCATTCGTGAGTGAGATGAGCTTTCGGAGAGTATAGGAGGAGGAGTTTGGGATCCACGCTGACTTGCATGAAAGTGCGATCTTCCTTGATGAACAAAGTCAACCATTGATGCTCAAGCGTCACATTAGATCCATTTGTACTTTAACATTCAAATCATAGGCTCGTTAATGATTCATGAGTATGTGGGTAATTGTTAGTCCCAATTCATTTATGTCTGACTTAACTTAGGCCAGCTGAAATAGCTCTTTTCTAGTGGAGGTGAGAATTTCCTTAATTGCTTGGGGACAAGCAAATGCTTAAGTTTGGGGGAGTTGATAAGTAGGGATTTTGACTGCTTATTTTCTCTCTTTTACTTGTGTTTTAGCTCAAAATGCTTACAGGCATTCCCGAGAACTAATGAAATGTTCTATCTTGCAAGAATATTGGGAGACGAGCCAAAGAAGTGAAAATCAACTCAAAAAGGAGTAAAATTGGACAAGGACCAAAGCAAGGCAAAAAGGGCAACAGTGCCGACCGCACAATATTGTGTGTGGCCGCAAACTCTAAAGATGCAATTATGGAATTCCTTCATAGTATGCGGACCGCACAATTGTTGTGCAGCTGCAGAAGACTAGATTCAGAGAACATGCATTTTGGAGATTGAAGATGTGTGGAACGCACTATTATTGTGCGGCTGCAGGATGCCAAAGTGCGGTCGCACTCATAATTATGCGGTCCGTAGAAAGAAGTTCAGCTCCAGTCCAAGTTCAAGTATGTGGACGCACTCAGAAATGTGTGGTCCGCACAATTAGAGGAAGTGCGGTCGCATACCAGTTTTATGCGACCATAGAAAGCCCACTTGACCAGTCACTCTCAAAGTTCGGACTGCACACAAAATTGTGCGGCCGCACAACCTTCGCATGGGCATTTTTGTCAGATATTTTTAGCTTGGTATAAATAGATCTTTTTGACATTTTTAGGTTAAGTTTTGTAAGTTGGGAGAACCTGAACATTTTAGAGCCGTTTTTATTTACTGTATTGTGTAACTTTGTACTAGTTTAGCTTTTAAATATTAGATTTTCTTTCCTTAATCAATTGTTATGCATTTTATCTTAGTTTCTTCTTTAATTTCTTCATTTTTCATGAGTAGCTAAACTCTTAGCTAGGGTTGTGACCCAACTCTAGCATGGGTACTTAATGGGTAATTGAAATGGGGCTTATGTATGATCGGGTTTATGATAATTCGCATAGTTCTTGCTTGAATTTGAGAATTGATGGTTGCAAGCATTGATTCATGTCTAAGTGACTTAGTCTCTACTTGAGCAAGAGAGATTAAGTCTAGGAAAACTAGGCTAACTAGGAATTGGGGTGAACTCCAGAAATTGATAGCCCCAATTAAAGGGTCAAACCTAGAGATAGTAAGACCTAACTAGAGCATTTATCACTTGTTTCATGAAATACCCATTTGGACTTGAGAAAGCCAAGTTGGGAAAAATCACTCAAACTACCGAGAGGTATAGAGTGAGTAATCGTGTGTGATTTCTATATTGTATCCCGATCAACCAAACATTCCCTAAAGCTCTAAATTCGTTAGGTAACCAACTAGGCGGAAGTCGCAACCCTAGATCTTTTATAATTTGAAAAACAACAAAAACCAAAAACATTGTCTCTTAGCTTTACAATTGCAATCAATAGTGTAAATGCAGAACTAGGAAAAACAAAAGAATATGTGGAAGTGTAATCTAGGGAACATCATACATTCACACTAGGTATATACCTAATCCCAAATCTTGCTCCCTGTGGATTCGACCCAGACTCGTGTTGGGTTTTTATTATTGCTTCGGCCGCCTCACAACCTAAATTAGTGGTGTGATTTTGTCCCGACATCAGTGGGCCCATTGAGGTCATCCTCAACTGCTTGTACATCATCACAGTAAGCATTATGGATTTCGTCCCAAGTGGTGTGGAGGATATTCCATCAATCGACTCAGTAGTTTTCTAATTGCTCTCGAACCATATCTACTTAACTTTCTCTGAAAAGTCGTGACCGCCATCCCCTCGGACAAGTTCGACGGAGATATCCTAACCCTTTTGAATCGAGCGAGGAAGTCCATGAGTCCCTCTCCCAAGGACTTCTTGATGACGAATATGTCGTTTACTCTTATTTTTGGCCTTGTTGGATCCGGCATGCGCCGTTACAAACTTATCGGCCATTTCCTCGAAAGCTTATATAGAGAGGGATGGTATCTATGAGTACCATGTTAATGCTCCTCCCATAAGAGTTTCGCCAAACCTCTTCAGCAAAATAAAAGGCACGTGTTCCTTGGTGAGATCATTGCCTTTCACGGCGGTGATGTAATGAGTCACATGATCTTCGGGATCGGTCGTTCCGTCATATATACTAAGGTAAGGCGGCATTTTGAAGGTTTTGGCATGGAATGAGGGATGCTTCTTCTGTATGATTATTCTACGAACCCATCATCATCATTTTTTGGAAATAGCTTAGGAGCTCACGATATCTTGTCAACTCATTCTTGGTATTCTTTCATTTGATATCTGAGTACTTTATTTTCATTTTTCATTTCCTCCATCTCTTTATGAGAACGGAGAGGGCGGCATCACCTGCACTGATAGTAACATTGTGATCTATACTTGGTGTTGGAGGGTCTGGTCGGTTGCTCTATTCGTTTGCTCATTGTATTGTGCAAGCTCTAGGTATTTCTGTAGTCGTGCATGGAGCAGGCTTGTTGAGCATGCTCATTAGCATATCGGGCTGTCATGCTTCGAGGAGATTTTTCACGATGGGTAGTTTCCCTTATTCTGCGGATGTGGAGGCCCCTTTTTTGTTGGGTTTTGTTATGCTGCAATGAGGGGGAGGAGACCTCTCGCGCCTAGGGGAGGGGGTGGGCATCACGTCTTCACCTAATGTTTCACATCTCTCATTGATAGAATTCATAAGGTTGCTAGGGAAATGACCTGTTACTTTTGTCCTCTCTCCTTGGTTACGTGCCATGTAGGTTTTTGTACGTGCAAAGAAGGAGAAATATCTTGGGGTTTGTGAGGTTAGTGATTTGTGTTAGCATCTACTCTACTTGTTCTATAGCGTGTGCAACAGCTTCAGCAGAGCTTACAAAAGCATAATTAGTTTGTCAAACCAAGTCTGCCACTCGGTTGGCAATTTGGCATGTCGAGATGAGTTTCTAACTCAGATATGATATGATTGTATAATCATGCTGGGGAGCTTGACATAACGAATTAAACCTAAGCTTCAGAATTGAGAACACTGGAATTTTTAAAATACTCCATTTGGTCCACTTTAATTTAGTTTTTTGCCTTTTTGTGGTCCACAATATTTGATTTTTCCAATTATCAAGAAGGAATTTTTTTTTTTCAAAGTTGTCCTTGGAGTAAAGATCATTGGAATTTCTGTTAGATTTCCAATGAACAAACTAAAGAGATAGTAAAGATTAATATGGTCAATTCTATTGTTAATTAATATTAAAAGATGGATTCCTTTATATGTGTGAAAACAGTAAAAGAATCGATTAAAGTGGACCGGAGGGAGTATGGCTATTAGGACCCTATTCGTGAGCACCAATTACAAAAATAACAATATAACCAGTATTATCCCATACCGTGGGGTCTGGGGAGGGTAGTGTGTATTCAGACATTACCCTTACCTTGTGAGGATAGAGAGGTTGTTTCCAACAGATCCCCGGCTCAGGAAAGCATAAGCACCACATTTAATGAAATAGACAAGAAGGGACAGTACCAAAAAGCCATATAAAAGCAAAATAAAAACAACAAGATAGTAAAGTGATCAATATAAAGTGAGATTGCGTGCCAATACTACTGTTATGAACACTCTAGACTACCTACTCTACTACCCTATTCCTCGACCTCCATACCTTCCTATCAAGGGTCATGTCCTCGGTAAGCCAAAATGGTGCCATGTCTTGCCTAATCACCTATTTCTACCTCTTATTTGGGCTACAGCTACCTCTCCATAGGCCCTTCAATGTCAACCTCTCACACTTCCTCACCAGGGCGTCTGTGCTCCTCCTCCTTCTCAATAGGGACCACACCCACCTTGTCTCGAATAAACTCATTTCTCATCATATCCAACCTGGTGTGCCCGCACATCCATCTCAATATCCTCATCTCTGCTACCTTCATCTTCTGGACATGAGCGATCTTGACTGGCAAACACTCAGCCACATACAACATCGTTGGTCTGACCACCACTCTGTAGAACTTACCCTTAAGGTTCGGTAGCACCTTCTTGTCTCACAAAACATCATAAGCGAGTCTCCATTTCATCCATCCCACCCTAATACAATGTGTGACATATTCATCAGTCTCCATACCCCCCTGAATAATAGACCCAAGGTACTTAAAAAAACCCTCTCCTAGGGATGACCTGCGAGTCCAACCTCACCTCCCCATCCTCTCCTTAAGTCTCACCACTGAACTTACACTCCAAGTATTCTGTCTTGATCCTGCTCAACTTGAAACCTTTAGATTTCAGGATCTGCCTCCATACCTCTAATTACGCATTCACACCGTATCGCATCACCTCAATAGCATCTGCAAATAGTATGCACCATGGCACCTCCCCTTGGATTTGGTGTGTCAGTATGTCCATCACCATAGCAAACAAAAAAGGGCTGAGTGTTGACCCTTGATGCAACCCCATCATAATCGGAAAATGGTCCGAGTCCCCAACAACCATCCTCACTCGGATCTATACTCTATCATACATGTCCTTAATCAACCTAACGTAGGCAACAGGTACACCTCTAGCCTCCAAACATCTCCACAAAACCTCTATCAGAACTTTACCGTACGCCTTTTCTAAGTCGATTAACACCATATGAAAGTCCTTCTTTCTCTCCCTATACTGCTCCATCAATCCCCTAACAAGGTGGGTGGCTTCTGTAGTCGAACATCCAGGCATAAACCCAAAATTTTTCTCGAAAATAGACGTACTCCTCCTCACCCTTAGCTCTACCACTCTCTCATAGACTTTCATAGTATGGCTAAGCAGATTGATACCCCGATAGTTATTGCAATTTTAGATATCACCCTTGTTCTTGTATACAGGAATCATCGTGCTCCACCTCCATTCTTCGGGCATCTTCTTGTTCTAAAAATGACATTAAATAACCTAGTGAGCCACTCCAACCCGCCTTGCCAGCACTCTTCTAAAACTCCACTGATATTTCATCCTGTCACGACCCAAATCGATGGGTCGCGACGGGCACCTGGTACCTTACTCAACCGAGTACCAACATAACCTATCTTTTCATGACATACTATCATAGATAACTGAGCTGGAAGGCTACCGTGATATAAGTATAATACAACATGTAATACCAACCTATACATAAGCATACGGGCCTATAAGACTTAAAATAACCACTCGTACACTGAACATAGGCCGACAAGGCAATACAATCTTTTACGTACATCAAATCTGTCTACAAGACTCTAAGAATACATAATTTTCATAAAGGTCAGGAAAGACTCCCGCCATACCAAACAATACACGTCTAAATCATACTAACCAAACAAGCAACTCCGAAGCAAATGGAGCGCACCAACATCTTCCGCTGAGATGATAGCCTACTTGGAGGGCTCTCGACCTGTCTATCGGGACCTACGGGCATGAAACGCAGCGTCCTCAGGAAAAAATAAAATTAGTACAAATAATATACCGAGTATGTAAGGAATAAAAATCAGTAAATAATAGACATGAGAGAAACATGGAGTAAAAGACTCGACATGTACGTTTGCATAGATCTGTGAATCATTTCATTTTTATAATGTCATGAATATGCGTATAAATGTCATACCATGCATAGGTATATACGTTCATAACACCATCAAGCCTCTGAGGTCATCCCATCATATCATTCGGCCACTGTGAGCAAATCATCAACGTATACCAGTTGATCAGGTGGTGGTGCGTATATAACGCCGTAACCTTTTTCCCATATCCCATATAAGTATAATATACATATATACGCGTATATAACTCCATGTGGTCATGGGTCAATTTACATGTATAAATTCATGAAATGCATAAGAAATACGTTAATAAGATTTTCTCAGAATGCCATAACAATCAATATGCCTTTCGGATAAACTTTATCAAATACGTATTTTTCTTAGACCCATGAACTAAATATATAATAATAATTCACATGGTGAATCAAGAATATAGACACCGCTAGTATTTCTATGAATAGAGTCATTTATGAAAGTTGCGTATTTTGCTCGTTTTATTTGTATTATTTGGATCATGCCAAAAAGAAAGAAGGGATAGCCTTAACATACCTAAACTGATTCTCTTGACAATCCCTTTAACACACGTTGATTGCAACAACACGTAACGGCGGATCAAAGTAGGGGAAAATCCGTGTGATATTATTGAGAAAGATTGCACCGTACTTCCTTAGAATCGCAAAATCCCGTTACTATTACGCAGTATAATTTTGTATGAATTTCTTCAAAATTTTAAGAAATTTCGTTGCTATTTTAACATAAAGTCCCATATGAACTCCAAAACCACCTCCAAAAATGGATTTTTGATATCCATTGAACACAATTGTAAAGATGACTAACATAGTCATTTTTTCCACGTTTTTTAGGGCTATAGTCCATGTGTCTTTCTAATCTAGTAGCTTAAATCAAGAGTCATTAGACCCTTCTCTACTTGCTTCCACGTTTGGGGGGGGGGGGGCTTTGTCCCCACCTATAATTATCCACAAATCCTTAATTACATGGTTAATCTCCCATTAAACTAATAATTAACCAATCACTCACATAATTAAGAATTATCTCAAATTACTTAAAATACTACTCCTTTTTAATAAACTTTATACATCATATTATCATGATCATATGGTACCTTGTATGGAACTAGTCCATAAATATCGGGTATTATAGCTCGGATCGTATTTTATCCCAAATTGCCAAACTTTGACGAAATTTATTTTCTTACCCTCTCACTTTCACGAATTTACTTATCACTTGTTTGAAATAACATAATACTTATAATACCAAGATAATCTCTTTCCCGAACTTATATTTCTTAACTTACGATGAAACTTTAATGTACAAAAAATGCGGGATGTAACATCTCATATCCGATCTTATATCAATTTACTTATGGCGTACTTCCACGTACAAAAACATGGGGTGTAACATTATTTCCCCCTTTGGAACATTCGTCCTCGAATGTTGATTGATGCATTTATCATTCACATAACCCATAGCTCTTGCGAATACTTTAATACACTTCTTTCCATTTAGACAACTGTTCTATGAATAATTTCAAAGGCCAGGGCATTCCCCCCTTTAGGCCTCTTTCTCACATCATGGTCTGTGGTCGGAATTCTTCCAATCTCGTAACTCTTGCTACACCCTTTCATGCAGCATGTATGACTCTGACTTTGTAAGTGAACCTATGTGACTCTTCTCTCCTTTTCCCTACCTCTTTTAGTCAATCTCTAGGCTTCACTTTGTAAACATATACAGAGCTTGATAAAATATCCCTCTGTCATATGTAGGTATACTGAAGTTCTTCGCTCGGTACTTTATCGAACTTACGAATATTGTTATACCTTATTTCATAGATCTGCTTATCCATTCATATGACTTTACTGCATCTAGGTAGGTCTTATTATACAATAAACCTTACTTCGATTTATTGTTACTGAGGTCTGCTACCGAATTCCAGGTTACTTTCGTTACTTATCCCATATGTATGAATCTAAGTCCTTTAATGCCTCTTCATTACTTGTTCATCTTAAGAATTACAGCCTAATCTCACCTCATACCTTGTGACTTTTGTTCATCCATTGTTGATCCACCTTAATATTGATCTATCATATACCATTGATGACTTGATCTCCTATGTCACACTGCCACTAAGGCTCACGTCTCATCAGAGACATCTGGAGTAATTAGATTATCCACCTTGGGGAGATACTATACTTCCATAACCGTATTTTATAGCATCCTAATATGACTCACCTTACATGGGTATTTTAATCCTGTATAATTCATGAAATCCTCTTCAATTCATTACTCAATCGAAGGCCAAACGTCATCCTTTATCTATCACAATCACACCCTTATTCCACTCTAGATGCTATTAGTCTTTGGATTCCTTTGAGTTCATTCAGACTATGCTGAACTTTCTATAACTTAGAGAAACCATTAGCTCTCTTGTTTTCATTGGCTTAATCTCGAGGACTTATCCATTCTCTTCACCTTCTTACTCGCCCTTTCTCATCCTTACTCATGTCATAAAACCTCATCGTTTTACTATACTTTAGCTTGCGACTTCTACATATCTATTTATACTATTCACAACCTTCCTTCAACTTGCTTACACCATAGATTCCCTTATGTTATTCTAGAACATCAAGCGAGACATCATATCGTCTCTAACTCTTCTTTACTCTCTTGGCTAGATCTCTCGATACCTAGAAACTGTAGGATGGAAGATATTCCACTGACGACACCGCTATCATTACTGGATATTGAATCCCCGTGCTTCTAGCCTTCTATCCGAAGTATGGACTATTCTCAACCTTCTGCTTTTGAGTATCTCGTACATTGTTCACCTTTAGCTTACTTACCTTAAAGCCTCACATAAAAACATATTCTATAACTTTCATGACCTCCCCTCCACATAGCTCTACCACACGATCTAGAGTAAGAAGAAAGAGTGACAGCCCTAAATGCCCTGTAGCCTCTTGCTTATAAGTGTGATGCACGACAAACCTATAAACAAGACTCTACTAGACACGGCTTGTAGACTCCCTAGGACAGAACTGCTCTGATATCACTTTTGTCACGACCCAAAACGATTGGCCACGACGGGCACCCGGTACCTTACTCAATCGAGTACCAACATAATGTATCTTTTCATTACATACTATCATAGATAACTGAGTCGGAAGGCTGCCGTGAGATAAGTAGAATACAACATGTAATATCAGCCTATACATAAGACATACGGGCCTATAAGACAAAAATAATCACTTGTACACTAAACATAGGCCGACAAGGCCATACAATCTTTTACACACATGACATATGTCTACAAACCTATAAAGTACATAATATTTGTAAAGGTCGGGGCAGAGTCCACGCCATATCAAACAATACACGTCTAAATCATACTAACCAAACAAGCAACTCCGAAGCAAATAGAGCGCACCAACATCTTCCACTGAGCTGATAGCCTACTTGGAGGGCTCTCGACCTATCTATCGAGACCTGCGGTCATGAAACGCAGCGTCCCCAAGCAAAAGGGACATCAATACAAATAATGTACCGAGTATGTAAGGAATGAAAATCAGTAAATAATAGACATGAGAGAAACATGGAGTAAAAGATTCGACATGTACGTTTGCATAGCTATGTGAATCATTTCATTTTTATAATGTCATGCATATGCGTATAAATGTCATACCATGCATAATTATATGAGTTCATAACATCACCACGCCTCTGATGGCATCTCATCATATCATTTCGGCCACTGTGAGCAAATCATCAATGTATACCAGCTGATCAGGTGGTGGTGCGTATATAACGTCGTAACCTTTTTCCCATATCCCATATAAGTATAATATACATATATACGCGTATATAACGCCATCTTTTCATGGTTTAATGTACATGTATAAATGCATGAAATGCATAAGAAATATGTTGATAAGATTTTCTCGGAATGCCATAAAAATCAATATGCCTTTCAGATAAACTTTATCAAATACGTATTTTTCTAAGACCCATGAACAGAAGATATAATAATAATTCACATGGGCAATCAAGAATATAGACACCCCTAGTATTTCTATGAATAGAGTCATTTATGAAAGTTGCGTATTTTGCTTGTTTCATTTGTATTATTTAGATCATGCCAAAAAGAAAGAAGGGATAGCCTTAACATACCTGAACCGATTCTCTTGACAATCCCTTTAATACACGTTGATTGCAACAACACGTTATCGAAGTAGGAAAAAATCCATGTGATATTCTTGAGAAAGATTGCACCATACTTCCTTAGAATCACAAAATCTCGTTGCTATTACACAGTATAATTTCGTATGAATTTCTTCACAATTTTAAGAACTGTCTTTGCTATTTTAACATAAAGTCCCATGTGAACTCCAAAACCTCCTCCAAAAATGGATTTTGATATCCATTGAATACAATTGTAAAGATGACTAACATAGTCATTCTTTCCACGTTTTTGAGGGCTAAGTGCATAGTCCATGTGTATTTCTAATCTAGTAGCTTAAATCAAGTGTCATTATACCTTTCTCTACGTGGGGGAGATTTGTCCCCACCTACAATTATCCATAAATCCTTAATTACATGGTTAATCTCACAATAAACTAATAATTAACCAATCACTCACATAATTAAGAATTATCTCAAATTGCTTAAAATACTACTCCTTTTTAATATACTTTATACATCATATTATCATGGTCATATGATACCTTATATGGCACTAGTCCATAAATATCGGGTATTATAGCTCGGACCGTATGTTATCCCAAATTGCCAAACTTTGATGAAATTTATTTTCTTCGATTTGCTTACCCTCTCACCTTAACGAATTTACTTATCATGTGTTTGAAATAACATAATACTTATAATCCCAAGATAATCTCATTCCCGAACTTATGTTTCTTAACTTACGACGAAACTTTAACGTACGAAAAATGCGGAATGTAACATCTCATTTCCGAGTTCATATCAATTTACTTGTGGCGTACTTCCACGTACAAAAACATAGGGTGTAACACATCCGATCCGGTCACTTTTCCCCTACTCATCTTACGCATAGCCCCCTCAACTTCATCAACTCTAATCTGCCTACAATACAATAAATCACAACGACTCCCGTAGAGTTCCAAACCACCTAGTACAATGATCTTTCCCCCCTCCTCGTTCAAGAGATTATGGAAGCAGGTCTTCCATCTCCGACATATAAGCCCTCATCCAACAAAACTCTACCTTCTTCGTCCTTGATGCACTTCTCTTAGTCTAAGTCACATGCCTTCCTTTCTCGTGCCTTGGCTAATATGAACAACCTCTTATCCCTACCTCGGCCCTAGAGTTCCTCATACAAACAACTAAAAGTTGCAGTCTTGGCCGTTGTAATTGCTAGCTTTGTCTCTTTCTTAGCCAACTTATAATTCTCCATGTTCGCCCTCTTTTCCTCCTCATCTACACTTTCCACTAGCTTCGGATACATTGCTTTCTTGGTTTCCACTTTTCCTTGCACCTATCCATTCCACCATCAGTCTTCATTGTGACCACTAGAGTAACCCTTTGAGACCCCTAATATCTCTCTTGTGGCTTCCCTAATGCATTGCGCAGTCGTGGTCCACATAGCACTTGCGTCCCCACTACTCCTCCAAGCACCCATGGTCACCAACTTGACCCCCAACTCCTGTGCTTTAGCTTCCGTCAAGGCTCCCCACTTGATCCAATATTGATTATACATCTCCCTATTCCTCCTATTCCTTGTGATTTCAAGGCCCATGACCAGGATCCTATAAGGGGCCGAGAGGTTCTCACTCGGGATGACCTTGTAATCCGTGCAAAGACCTCTATCGAACTTCCTGCAGAGTAAATAATCAATCTGAGTCTCGACTACCGAACTCCGAAAGGTGACCAAGTGCTCCCTCTTCTTCGGCAAACTCGAGTTTGCTATCACCAAATCAAATGCTCTAGAAAAGTCCATCAGAGACGTTCCTCTTCCATTTCTATATCCAAAACCAAATCCCCCATGCACATCATCATACCCCCAGACGTTGCTCTGATGTGGCCGTTGAAATCACTCCTATGAAAAGCTTCTCGGTATGCGGGAAACCACGCACCATCTCATCCAAATCCTCTCAGAGACGCCTTTTGAATTCCTCATCCAAGCTTGCTTGGGGTGCGTACGCACTGATTATGTTCAAAGTAAAACCTCCAACAACTAGCTTAATAGTCATCAGTCTGTCATTCACCCGTCTAACCTCTACCACTAGTTCACTTAGGTCCTTATCAACCAAGATACCTACCCGGTTTCTACCCTCCACCCTCCCAGAATACCAAAGTTTGAAACTGCCCACAACTTGCCCACCTAGTCTCTTGTACACAAGCTATATTAATCTTCCTTTTCTCGAGAATCTTCGCTAACTCTACAGATTTTCTAGTCAAAGTTCCTATGTTCCAAGACCCCACTCTCAACCTAGTAGATCCTTTAGCCCTCTTACCCCCTGCACCCCCTCCCCCACGCTGACACCCACAGAACAAGACCTTACCCTACCATCATTCACCAAAGCCACTATAATCTAGGATTTACTACGCAAGCACTATCCTAAAAATAAGCGACAAAATAAAATTAGTTACCGAAATATAATCTACCACTAAAGGTCGCAAAACATGTGAAGAAATAAAATAAAGGAACTAACAAAAACTATCATCTACAACTAAAGGTCAGAAAAACAGGTGAAGAATTAAAACAAAGGAACTAAAATAAATATAATCTACAACTAAAGGATAGAAAACAGGTGAAGAAACAAAACAAATGAACTAAAGGAACTATAATATACAACTAAAGGATAGCAAAATAGGTGAATAAATACAATACAAGAGCTAAAGAGGGCTATAATCTACAACTGAAGGTCACAAAGAAATGTGCAAAACTAGAACAGAACTACTAGAGGATATTTGAAATAAAGATTCAAAATAAAGATGTAGACCGGTAGATAACATTATAAACAAGTAGGCAAAGCTATCATTAATGCAATTAATTTGACAATTCTAGGGAAAATGCTAACTAAATATTTAAGAATAAAATAAGCAAGCAAGGAGATACAATTACGCTAAAATATTAAACTATTAAAATATCAAGACAAGAGAGGAACAATAGAACCTGGATTGCAGCCCTTGAAATTAATGGAAATCTGGCCGGCGGTGATGGATTGCGACGAGCTGGAGAAATCTCTATGTATTTTTTGTTCAAATAGGAATATGAACTTCGAATATTTTTGTGCTTTCTCTGGAATTTAGACCAATCAAGAAATCCGCGAGAATTGACCGGAATGTGAATCGAAATCGGCTAAGAAGCTGAAGTGAAGTTGTAATACCCAGAAAGAATGTGAAGCCTCTCCTCTAAAGAATATATCCAGCAACCGTCAGAACGGCAGAAGTAATAAACAAACAAATGTGACTCTTCTCTGTTACAGAATATATCTTAGTAATCGGCGAGAAGTAATCACAAATGTATTTGACGCTTCTCTTTTACATAGTATAATAAGTAATCGGCGGGAATTAATTAACTAATAACTTTGAAGCTTTTTTTGTATAATATCAAGAAATCAACAATGTTTATGTCTATATCAATGTATGTATTCCCGCCAACGAATCTTTCTCACAATATCGCCGGGGCATTGACCGGTGATTTTGATCGGAGACCGCCGGAGATTTTTGGTTCGAGGTGAATAGAAGATGTAGTTAAACAAAAAAGGGGAATAAAACAAGCATGAGCACAGAATTGTGAATATTAATATTCTACTTATTAAGAGGAAAGAACATTATTGCTCTCAATTCAATATGTTACATCAGCTCAAGCGGGGATGATTTTCAAGTGATCTCACTTACTTGGCCAATATTCAATGTTAATCATGGGGTTTGGTGGTAGGTGAGTCAATTCTCACGAAGACCGAGGCCCATTAAAGATTTTCTATCCTCTTGAAAAATTATCAGGAGATAAATTTGATGTCTTTATTGTCTACTGCAAAATTAAAGAGCTAAGTGATGTAAAACTAAGAGTCCACCAAACTATAGATTCCCACATAACACACAGCAGTAAGTACATAACACAACAATATTTACCTGAAAATCTCTCAGCTCACCGGATTTGAAACCACGACCTACACTCGTAGGATTTCAAGTTCACTAAACCGATCAACTTTAGATTACAACCTATTGTAACCTAAGAATTAAATTTTTAATCTCTCACCTGCTTACTATAACTATATTGCAAGCCTCTTTGCAATAACTCTATTACAAAGCTAACCACTCTGACTAACTCTTAGTCAAACACAAACACAAGGTTTATGGTGTACAAAAGTGTCCTATGAAATACTTCTAAATAAGTTGAGTAGGAGTTACAAGTGAATAAGATAAACAAAGACATAACAATACGAAGGACACACGATGTATTCAATGTTGGGATCTAGTCCTTCGTTAGGTTGTTGTTTTGTTCTTCAATGCCTTGGAGTGAATGAAGGCGGCTGCAAACTTGAGAGTAAAATATGTTTTAGAGTTTACAAGTGTCTTTGGTCCCTTGCCTCATATTGGTAATATATAAGTGAGGTCATCAAAGATGATACAAGGGAGTCGTGTGCAGTGCAGCAGCTTTAACAGCTGTAAGGGTTGACTTGTACTATGACTGGAGGAACTGATATCCATTAGATCCCTCTGTTGTTTCCTTAACCAATTTTGTTAGTGTTTGTACCAAATATTTGACTTGTTGTTCTGATCACGGAGAGGCTTTGTATCAGGTTCCCAATCAGGTTCTCATATGAAGTTTATTAAATCATCAAAACAAAAAAGCACATAACTTATCACTAAGAAATTTACTTTCCATCAAATTTCTGACACTATTTAGTAATCCTAAACTGGAAAATAATTTACAACAATTCAGAGAAATAGTTTGCTCCTTTTAAGGACTCCGAGTCATTTTTTCTGTTACTAATTTCTTTTCTTCTAAATTATAGTAACCGGGTGGATAGTACTCCACACCTTGGGGGGATGCCGTTTCAATAGAACCTTGCAATCAAACAAACAATTCTTGTACATAAAATTTCGTTAACAATTTCTGCAAATCATATACATCATGTCATACAAAAATTATTTTTACAATAATCATAAAGCATCATCACTTCGTTATGTTGTTGTTTTGTTCTTCAATGCCTTGGAGTGAATGTAGGCAGCTGCACACTTGAAAGTAAAATATGTTTTAGGGTTTGAAAGTGTGTTTGATTCCTTGAATCATGTTGATCATATATAAGTGAGGTCATCAAAGATGATGCAAGGGAGTGTCTGGTATACAACATGCTTCATGGCGTGTGCAGTGCAGCAGGTTTAACAACTGTAAGAGTTGACTTGTATTGTGATCGGAGGAACTGATATGCATCCCTTCCTTTAACTGATTTCATTACAACTTGTGCCATATATTTAAGTTGTTGCTCTGAGCACGGGGAGGCTTTGTATCAAGTTCTCTATCTGGTTATCATATGAAGTTTGTTAAATCATCCAAACAAAAAGGAGACAAACTTAGAATTGATATTCCTCCTGAGGACCAGATCTCCATATAGTGCCCCATGCAAAATAGCCATATCCCCCCTGAGAACTTGTTTCTCCCCTTCAATTTTCTTTCCTATTTTGGCATCATAAAAGACTTAGTAAACGCAAAAACAAGTCCAACAAAGTTAACTCATATCACTTGTGTGCACACAACATAACTAAAAACAAAACACAAGAGTATAACATGATTTAAAAAGGACTAAGATGCTCATTAAATTTTTGGATAAGAAAAACAAGTAGCAGTATCATCGTTACAAAATATTCATAAAATAAACATTACTAGAGTACCACAGACATAGGGAAAAAATAACAAGACATGACACTGCAGAATAGGGTAGGGACTGACAAACTAGACACTGATAAGGGGACATTTAGTAGGCACTGGAAGAGAAAGGGAAGGACGAAGCAGCAAGAGCCTTGAGGAGACCATCAGCACGAGAATTTGCAGCCCTTTACTTGTTGATCAGCTTCTCTTTTAGGTTCTCCACATGTTTCCTCAGCTCTACATTCTCAGTCATCAAGTGGGCAACTTATGCACCTTGAGCACTGCTAGAACCAGGTTTTGCGCTGGCTTGAATGAGTTTTCCCTCAAGAATGGAATTTTGGGCCTTCAGCCTCCTTAGCTCCTCATTAGGAGCACTCTGAGCATCGATTAGTTGAGATATTGTAGAATTGCTGCCAACTCCCCCCTTTTTATCAATACACTCACATTCCTACAAGGTGTTCATTAAGAACATTTGCTTACGAGTTCCTACAGGTGCTCTCCCTAAGGGGAATTTAAAACATTCAAAGACTTTTGTGAGAAGGAACCCATATGGCAACCCATGGTTTCCATCCTTGAAGTCTGCCACCTTCTTCATGTGTTCAATCAAAATCCCAGCATATTGATAGCAATGTATCCGCCCAATGTCTCAAAAAGAACCAGGTCCGCTATAGATGCAATGGATCGTCTTTCAGCTCGAGGTAGCAAGACCTTGTTCACCAACTCAAATAGGAGATAGTATATTGGAAGAAGTGCCTTCTTGTGCACTCGTTCACCTTGCTGAACTGCCTGAGGCTTTAGAATAAGCTTCCTAAAACTTGGGGAACAGGTCCCCTCAACAGCTAAGAGCCCCTCAGAATGCTCTCAAGAATATCTCTTAGCACAGCCTAATCATCACAAATCCACCCCATTGACCTTCAAGCAGATGGTGTCACTTTCCACAGTGATCATATCAGCATAGAAACTGCGATCTTCATCCTCATAGACCTTTGAACTATGAACAGTAAAGAGATGAGTCCACTTTTGAAATTTGCAGATTTCAACCAACTGCCTCATTCCTGACCTGTCAAGAATGTTAGTATCAAAGACTCTGCCCTATAGGACTCTTTGCTTCTTCAGCTTTGCTTTCCTTTCAATCTCATGTACATCAACTCTGGCCCTCTTTGAGGAACCAGGTTCCTCATTCCACTTGGATTTCTCTTATGAGACTTCTTTTTCCCAACACTTTTCTCCTTCTCACCAGACTCCTTCTTTTCAGCACTTTCTTCACCACCAGTTTAAACAACCTTTACAGATTATACCTTCTTTTGTTTCACAGACACAGTCTTCTTAGAGGATTTACGAACAAGGGAAGCAGGTTCCCCATTCACCTCTTCATCCTCAACTTCCACATCATTGGCCGGAGGCATATCCTCCTCATCAACAATCTACTTTTTACAAATCTTCTTCTATTATTTTTCTCCTTATTCTTCTTTAAATCATTGTCAAGGTCAATATTTTTCTTCTACCTAGTGGTGGGTATTTTAAGAATAGACTTTTGAGAAGCTATCCCACCACTCCTAGCATTGATGAACTGGGCTACAGACATGTTGTCATAGTCCTTCTCACTTTAATCTCCTTCTTCTTCAGATACAGAATTCATCTCAAGATAAACAAAGTCTAAGGAGGTTGCATCAAGGTGAGGGAAGGAGGAATGTTAGTACAATCCAGGGGATCTTTAGTAGAGCATGGAGTTTCATCCTAAGTAGGAGTGGATAACTCCTCTTGGGCAGAAGGACCGGGTCCCTTTGTTGGCTCCAATGTAGTACTGACTGGAGCCATGTCACTTGAAGGCACTAGGTCCCCATTTTCGTCCCTACTCCTTCGTTCTTCCCCCTGAACCCCAGCACTCACACAACCAGAAACTGGATCCCCAATCGAACTCTCTTCAGCAGCAATAGAAAATATATTTTCAATAGCTTCTTTCTCACCCATATTTTCCAACAATGCAAAATTAGTAAGAACCAGTGGAACTATTTGATGAACATAAAACATTCAGATCAAAAACTTGAACTGTGGGGGTGTCATATACACAGATGCTGACACATCTCCAACCAAACCACTGACAGCCACTTGATCCATATTTTCTTCCTCGACCCGCTGACTCAAAACGTATGTACCTTCATCTCTTTCCACCGGTCCTTCTTCTTCTATTTTTTTATTGTATCAGAAAGACATGTTGAAGCAACAAACTTCTTAGGAGTTTGATGTTTCTGGCTACGATGGGAACCGAAACTCGATGGAGTGGGGGAGGAGACAGTGGTTTGTTAGAGATGAGGGTTTCAGTAGGTGAAAGTTGGGGCTTTGATCCTGATAACTGTGCTTCATGGGACGAAGACACAATAGAGATTTCAGTGGTTTCCTTTGGAGACTCATAATGTTGTGAAGACATGGTGAAAATTTTGAGCGTGAAGACAAAGAAAAGAGGGTTTTCAAATAGAGAGAGAGAGAGATAGTTTGGTAGCTTTGATGTAGACAGTTATGAGAGAGACTTCTCTTTTGGGGGTATTTATAGGGAAAAGAGGGACCAGTTACAAATGGACGTAATGGAATGGATAGACGGGTCGGTTTGTAACGGGTATGATGTTTGGGTTTAAGAGATATGGGAAAGGGCGGAGACAATTTATGATGTGGCACACTAGCATTTCAAAATGAGTATGAGTGTAAGAGGAACTACTAACCAGATTCATGGGAACCAGGTTCCCTGACTAATTTTACTAATATGAGCATTATCCTTCTAACAAATTGCAATGTCATTAGCTGCTTGTTTGTCCTGTAGTTGTCGTGCGTGTTTATCTCTAACGGTATATAATTGAGCTAGAAGTTACCAGAAAATACTTTTTAGCCATTTAACTTACCATCATTTCATAGCCAGTCAATGAGGGACCAAGTTCTTAATTCAAATTGATCAATCCCAGCTCCAGTCGATTCTTTTAAAAATGCTCTCTAGTTAGTGTTGTGGTGAAGATATCGGCTACTTGGTCCTATGCTTTGAATAACTTCATACAGATGAGACTCTTTTCAACACTGTCCCTCAGGAAATGGCGTCGCCCATCAATTTACTTTGTCCGTTTATGCTGAATCGGGTTCTTTGCCATATTGTGGGCACTTGTGTTGTCACACAGTAGTGGCACACAGCCAGAGAATTACACAAAAATATTCTAATTGTTGCTTGATCCATAATAGTTGAGCACAACATGAGGCAGCTACTACATATTATGCTTTTGTAGTGGAGAGAGCCGCAGAATTTTGTTTCTTGTTAATCCATGAAATCAAGCAGGATCCCAGAAAATTTTCCATGCCAGATATTCTCTTCCTATCCACAAGATAACTAGCATAATTAGCATCAGCATACCCAATTAAGTCAATTTTATCTCCTCAGGGATAATAGAGGATCAGTCATGTGTTTATTTGAGATATCTCAAAATTATTTTAGCAGATTTCAAGTGAGATTCTTTAGGACTTGATTGGAATATATAACACAACCCAACACTAAATATAATGTCAGGTCTACTAGTTGTTAGGTACAAGAGAGACCAAATGATACCCCGATACATGGTTTCATTTACAGGGGAACCGGGTTCGTCCATGTCTAGACGAATGGCAGTAGCAATAAGAGTATCAATAGTCTTTGAGCTTTCCATATCAAACCCCTTCAGAAGCTCCTTAATGTATTTTTGTTAACTGATCATCGTTCCCTTAGAGGTTTGCTTAACTTGTAGTCCTGGGAAGAAGTTCAGTTCCCCCATAATACTCATCTCAAACTCGCTTCCCATAAGCTTGGAAAACTCTTCACATAAGGAATCATTTGTTGCACCAAAGATAATGTCATCAACATAGACCTGCACAATTAGCAGGTTCCTCCCTCTTTTCTATGGAAAAAGAGTGTTGTCAATTTTCCTTCTAGTGAAGCCATTCTCCATAAGGAACCTGGACAACCTTTCATACCATACACGAGGGCCCTTCTTTAATCCATATAAGACCTTGTCAAGCTTGAAGAAATGTTCAGGATGCTCATGGAAATCAAAACCATATGGTTGTTTGACAAAAACTTCTTCTTTGAAATACCCATTAAGAAATGCATTTAACATCCATTTGGAACAATTTAAATTCCATATGAGATGCAAAAGCAATAAGAATTCTGATGGCTTTCATTCTTTCAACTAGAGCAAAAGTTTCATCATAATCGATTCCTTCCTCTTGATTATAGCCATGAACCACCAGTCTGGCTTTATTTCTTGTTGTATTGCCAAACTCATCAAGCTTATTTCTGAACACCCACTTAGTTTAAATAACAGTTCTATTTGAAGGTCAAGGAACTAAGTGCCACACATTGTTCCTCTCAAATTGATGGAGCTCTTATTGCATAGCAGCAATCCAGTCAGCATCTTTCAAAGCTTCCTTGATGTTTTGCAGCTCAACTTTAGACACGAAAGCTAAGAAAGAAAACATGTTTCTTGTCTTTAATCTAGTCTGAATTCCAGAATCCAGAGGAGTGATTACATTTTGGAGAGTATGTGAGCTTTTGTGCTTACAGTTAAACACCTGAGTCGCAGGGTGTGAGGGACCAGGTTCCGCCATGTAAGGCCCATCGTTGGCATCCATGAAAGTGTGAGTACCACTTCTCTACTCTGCATCAGGGGTGACTAGAATGACATCAACAACTCTATTTTCAGCTTCAGTTGTTGTGATGGAAGGACTAGGTTCCTCCAAATTAGTTGGAGGTTCTGTTGCATCTTCTTCACTAGACTCATTTACCTGACTCATCAGATCTGTATTCTCATTTTCCATATTAATGACCTCTCTGACCTTTGAATAATCTCCATCTTTATCATTCTTATCATGTGAATCCTTCCCACTTGAGTGGTGTGATTCAGCCCAAAAGCTCTTTGGTATGCAACTGTCAATTAGCATTGTCCTTTTATCTTCAAGAGTCCTATTTTTCCTCTCCATAACACTATTTTGTGGGGTGTTTTGGGAGACGAAAAATTATGACTTATACCATTTTTAGCACAAAATTCTTCATTTTGCATTGTCAAACTTGGTACCATGATCAGATCTAATGCTCACAACATTATGGCTCATTTTTACTTGAATCTGCTTCACAAAGGCAGCAACGACTAGAAAGGTTTCATCCTTGGTTCTGAGGAACAAGGTCCATGTGAATCAAGAACAGTTATCATAATAACGAAGATGTACTTCTTTCCTCCTCTACTGGGCATCCTCATAGTTTCACACAGATCCATATGGAGAAGATTTGGTGGCCTTGAGGTGCTTACTTCCTTCTTTGGCTTGAATGAGGACCTAACTTGTTTCCCTTTCACACATGCATCACACACCTTGTGATCTTTGAACTTTGACTTCGGTAGCCCACAAACCAGGTCCTTCTTTATTAGCTTGTTCAACATGGAAAAACTTGTGTGTCACAATATTTTGTGCCACAATGCACCATCATCATCAACTGCACTCAAACATGTAAGATCGCCACTGTTCAGAGACTCAAAGTGTGCAACATAGTAGTTTTTAAATCTCTTTGCCACCAGAACTACTTCACTAGTTACAAGATTGGTGGCAGTGCAGAACTTTGATAAGAACTCCATTTTGTTTCCTTTGTCGCAGATTTGAGAGGCACTCAGCATGTTGTATTTCAAGCCATTCACATAATACACATTTTCAATTGAATGAGTGATTGTCTTTCCAATTTTTCCAACTCCTAAAATGCATCCATTTTTGCCATTTTCAAAGGAAACACTCCCACCTTAATGGGCTTTGAGTGAAAGTAAATCATCAGTACTTCCAGTCATGTGTTTAGAGCAGCCATTATCTATGTATCATCTTTGGATGCTTCCTTTCGGTGTTGCCTACACAAGGAAATCAGAGATTAGACTTAGGAACCCAAACAAGTTTTGGTCCTTTGTAATGAGGAAGGGGGAGGATTAAACTTTTTTTTGCCCAAGTAGGTATCACACATTTCTTAGTTTTTCTATTGGGACTGAAACCTTGCTTTGCAAGAATATTTGGAATGGCCAATGTTACCACTGTTGGTGAAAAGCCAGTTATCAGGAAGTAACATAATTTCTATGTGGGTTGTAGGGAGCCTTTTCTTTTTAGAACCCAATTCCCTGCATGTTCCCCCCATTAATTTTATACATATAAGTGATTGTGTCAGAGGACCAAGTCTACTTCAGAGATTTATCTAGGTCATTTTTAACCCTGCTTATATCTTCTTGAAATTGTCTACTTCTTTTAAGTTCACCACAAAGACTGAATTGTGCCTTTTTAAGTTCATTTTCAAGATTAAGGCGTGCCTCACTCGCTACTTCCCTTTCTTTTGAGGAATTCATGCAATTTTCCATTGAATTTTTACAGAATTATTATCCTTTTTTAACTCCTCTACTGTCTCCTTCATATCCACAGTGAATACCAACAAGTCATCTCTCTCATGTTATATCTTCCAATTTTCTCAGTTAGAATATCTTTTTCTTTCTTTGAATCCTATATTGTTTCTTTCAAATCAACAACTACGACCAATAAAGCATCTCTCTCATGTTCTATCTCTCATATTTCCTCTGTTAAAGCATTTTTAGGATTAATGAGATTGTGGTAATCATTAACTAAGAAATTAGCTAAAGATACTAGCTTCTATTGAGAATAAGATTTCAAATTTCTTTGAACGTCTAGAAAGTTTACTTCATCGTCATCCTCATCATATTTTTCCATCATGGAAAATATGGAGTCATATTTTGGTTCTTCTCTTTTGATGGACATCATGGAGGTGTCTCCTTGTTCATCATCACCCTCATATTCACTAGAGAAATCACTTCATGCAGCAAGAGCTTGTTTCACAACATTACCATCGGCATCTCTTCTCTTGAATTTCCTATCAGGGACCGGGTTCCTCTTAGTTGTCTTATCTATGTTGTGCTTGTAATGGTCCTGCTTGTGGAAAGGGAAATATTTGATGTAATGTCTTGGCTTCCCACATTTGTGACAGCAATCACAGCCTTTTTTGTTTCTGCTAAAGCTCCCCTTTTTAGGACTACCTCCAATTCTACGAACCATTTTCTAAAATCTCCGTGTAAGATAGGCCATGTCAACATCATCACCACTTAAGTCGCTATTGTCTGCTTTGAGAATCAGGTTTTTTTCTTTTTTGAGTTTTCTTCTTTCATGATCCTTCTTCTTCTTCATTTTGTAAGTCTTCAGAATTCCAACGAGTTCGTCAATCATCAGCTTTTGCAGATCTTTTGCTTCTGTGATAGCATTGGATTTGCTCTTCCAGGAACCAGGTAACATACTGAGTATTTTTCTGACAATTTTGTTCCTTGGGATAATCTCTCCTAGAGAATGATAAAGGAAGTAAAGCGAGTGTGCATGCCCTGAATTGACTCATCCTCCTTCATCTTGAAGAGTTCATACTCAGTAGTGAGCATGTCGATTTTTTACTGCTTGACTTGAGTGGTACCTTCATGTGCAGTTTGGAGAACCTCCCAGATCTCCTTAGCATATTGACAAGCTGAGATTCGGTTGTACTCATCTGGTCCAATACCACATAAGAGGATCTTTTTTGTTCGGAAGTTTTTCTCGATGGCTTTACGATCGGCATCATTATACTCCTTCCTTGTTTTTGGGACTGTGATTGTTGTCTCGCCAATGGTCTTCATAAGGAGGAAGGGTCTATCACAAATGACATCCCAAAGCTCCGAATCTTTATCCATGATAAAATCATGCATTCTTGAGTTTCACCAGCCATAATATTGTCCATTGAATATTGGTGGTCTGTAAGTTGATTGACCTTCTTCAAATTTGGTGGAGCAGCCATGTAGATCCTTTCTAGGTGTTAGCGTTATAGAAAGAATCTTTTCCGATATCAATTGATGCAAACTAAGAGTCCACTAAATTGTACATAGAACCTGGTTCTCTATCAGTTCCTAAAGAACACACAGCAGTAAGTAAATAACACAACAATATTTACATGAAAAACTCCCAACTCACGGGATTGATAACATGACCTACACTCGTAGGATTTCAACTTCACTAAACCGAGCAACTTTATATTACAACCTATTGTAACTTAGGAATTAAACTATTATCCTTCACCTGCTTATTATAACTATATTGCAAGCATCTTTGTAATAACTCTATTACAAAGCTAATCACTTTGACTAACTCTAGTCAAACACCAACACAAGGTTTATGGTTTGCAAAACTTTCCTACGAAATGCTTATAAATAAGTTGAGTAGGAATTACATGTGAATAACATAAACAAAGACACAACAGTACTAAGGACACACGATGTACTCAATGTGGGGATCTGGTCCTTCCTTATGTTGTTGTTTTGTTCTTCAATGCCTTGGAGTGAATGAAGGCGGCTGCACACTTGAAAGTAAAATATGTTTTAGGGATTGCAAGTGTGTTTGATCCCTTGCCTCATATTGGTAATATATAAGTAAGGTCATCAAAGATGATGCAAGGGAGTGTCCGGTACATAGCATACTTACAACAGTGTTGTTGAACTGTTGCGCGTGCAGTGCAGCAGCTTTATCAGTTGTAAGAGTTGACTTGTACTGTGACCGGAGAACTTAATATCCATTTGTTCCCTTTGCTGTTTCCTTAACTGATTTCATTGGAACTTATGCCAGATATTTGACTTGTTGGTCTAAGGATGGAGACGTTTTGTATCAGGTTCCCTATCTGGTTCTCATATGAAGTTTCTTAAATCACCAAAATAAAAAGGCACGTAATTTATTGCTAACAAATTTACTTTCCATCAAATTTCTGACACTATTTAGTAATCCTAATCTGGAAAATAACTTACAACAATTCAGAAAAATATTTTGCTCCTTTTAAGGACTCCGAGTCATTTTTGCTAATACTAGTTTCTTTTCTTCTAAATTATAGTAACCGGGTGGATATTACTATATATTTACCTCTGCTTGCGGGGGGGATGCCATTTCGATAGAACCTTGCAGTCAAACAAAAAATTCTTGTACATGCCATGCCATTAACAAGTTCTACAAATCATATACATCATGTCATACAAAAATTATTTTTACAGTAATCACAAAGCATCCTCGTACAATGAAAAATGGCTTTTTGGTCATGTAATCTGGAGGAACAGGAGGAACGTTCCCAGACATTTAAGTACTTCAACTACACGAGATAAAGAATAACAATTCTCAGAAATCCAGACAATGGATTTTCTTGTAGGCGTCTAACCTCAACTAGCCAACATTTCTAGCGAAACCACACACTGCAGGATATCCCAACAGCTCAAGTATCTTGAAATTCCAGTAGAACGGAAAGTCTGGCGTGTGAAGTTACAAAGGAGCAAGTTGAGAAGGTCTATAATGGCTTCATTCTTTCTGGACTTTATTTATTGGTTTGTCAAATGAATGTGCCAAGCAAGCCTGCAAGATGCAGGAGCTAATTGCTAATCTTTCCCTTCGAAGAAAAGAATCTGCTGAATCCGCGAGATTGCTTTTCAGGTGTTGGGCCCCCAGATGAAGATGAGGAGCTTGACTTAGTAGGCCGGTGTTTTGGATGCTTTGAGCTGATTGGTGATTTCAATGGATTGTATACTTCAGAGTCTGAAGGACTATACACGGCATTGTATAGATCAATGGGGAATTCAGAATTTGTCTTCACAGAAGTGGCAGTATCCAACTCATCCATATCAGTATCATGCAAGCTCATACCACTTGTAGTCGGTTCTTCACTCAGACTCTGCCTCTTTGGACTTCTCTCAATCCATGGAGACCCCATCGACTCTGTCTGAGGACGCAAAGCTTTCAACTGCTTACCAAGAAGAAATATGGTTTCTTGGCACTCTGCAAGCTTCTCGGCCGCTGCTGATAACTCTTTCTCCTGGAGGAAAGAAACAGACCATCATCTTCGCATATCGACTATAAGGTGAAAATAGTACAATTTCAAATGAGAAACTCGCATATACAAGAGTTGAAGGAAAAGCATAGACAAGAAAGAATCATAAAGGCCAACCTTTTGTCTTAAAGCAAAGTGAACAAAGATTCAATTCAAAAACAGGGCAACTTGAAGATTTACATTGTGAATAATGCTATCAGTGGACAACTATTTTTTGGTCCAAATTCTAGTTTCCTCAGTAAAGTATGACAATGGAGGGGCGAGAAAGATAAAGACTCTGGCTAGCAGCTGAAATTAGGATATATTAGATTGTGTTTTATTGGAAACTTCCACAAACTCAGGAGCATAACTAAGAATCCAAAGATGTTAAGGCTAACCTCTTGCAAAAATGTCATATCATAATAGTTCCTAAAAGGTTTCCATTAAAACGTCAGCAGCAGTTTTCGTAACACGATGAAAATATTAGATCATAATTTCTATGTATGATGTTCCCAGAAATCTGAAGAGTATGCATATCAGGAAACATGGGATCCAAATTATGTCCATTAGTAAGGTAATAGCCAATCACTGTTCACACAAAAAATACAAAAAAGAAAATGTTGAAAAACTTCATATTTATTACCTTAAATTTAACATAAATAATATTTTGTAATTTAATGAACAGGTCTATTATTCAGATACCTTCTTTGCCATGATAATGGTTACATCAGTAACAATCATGTACTATAACTAGTATAATTTTGCAATGTGAGTCACTTAAATGTTATAACGTCTAACAATCTGGTGTATAGATACTCAGCTTATTAATATCAACATATCATGTTCTTTTCACCATATGCTATATTTAACATTAGTTTCTTTCAGAAAATTGTTTATGCTCTGAAATTTTAAATGCCCACTGGAAAAAAAAAGGATTCAATTTAGCTTAATCCCAAATTTATTACAGAAACAATACACTGGAAAATGAAGTGAACTCAAAGAGAAACCATATGCAAGACAGTTACCTGGTTGGTCTTGGCAACAATTTCAGCGGCTGGACAGCTCTCAATCCTGGCTCGAATAGCAAACATAATTCAATAAAGTCAAAATGATAATCATACACAAAGTGAAGCTAACATTGAACTTTCGCTGTATATGTATTGGCAACCATAACCTAAACATACAGAAAACATTGAGTGGAAACCAGGAAACAAATCCTATAGGATGGTTTTTAATGTAATCAAAGTAAAATAAGATTTTTATGGGTGATTGATTACAATGTTCATACAATTATTATGCCTCAAAACCTGGATTAATTGGACAATGATATTTGGATCAGGAAACAGCACATTCAGCAAATGGACCAATAAGTAGTGGCTAGTTAGGTGATCCAGTCCTATATTCTACAGATAGCCAGCAATAGATCAAGGAAAAGCAGAATCACAGTCAGTGGAGAAAAATAACGGGGCAGAAATTTACTACTAACCATTCTCTGCCAAATGAACACTTACTGATAGTTGGATGTCTCATGATGTTATGTTCTTTTTCCCTTTTCGTTTTAGTGTCCATGAATGAGGTGCAATAGAAAGTTTACATATGCATGATAAATTTCCAAGAGTGTGTCCAGGTATTAAAGAATAGTCTGATCAGGCTCCTATCATAATAAACTAATGCATTGGAGAAGATGGCAAAAATCAGAAACTCCAACCTTAACCATCAATATGAGATCAGAAAGTCCAAATTTTTAATTCCAGGCACAATGCGGGGGGGAAAAAACCCACTACTAACCTTTGGAGTTGTTCTTCAAGATCCTGGCATCTAGCTAAAGCTTCGTGGTGACTCTTTTTTTCCTCTTGAAGCTCATTATCAAGACATTCTATTTTTGCCTGAAGAAGGTTTACTTCGGTTTGCAACTCCTCCATACGAGCTTCAAGTGATCTGTATGATTCTACCATACATTTGAGCTGAGTTTCAGCCAGACTATTTGACTTTTGAGCAGATATCAATTGTGACTTCACCTCTGCCAGAAGCTGCTCTGTTTCAACAAATTGCGATTTCGTGCTTTCCAGGTTCTCTGTACATTTAGTTAGATCAAGAGCCATGTTATTCTTCTCAAGTTTCAATTGTTCAAACTCTTCCAATGAGCACTTCCACGAAGTGTTTGTTGACTCTGAAGTTGGAACAAGTCTCCCTTCATGAGGAATGTCAGGATCTGAAGAAGAATCAGAGAAACGAGCACAATTATTTGAATATCCCCCTCCTGAGTGCTGAAGACCTTTATTTTCTGGTAAAGCAACCTTGTCTATGCAATCAGAAGTACTCATTTCTGTTTCAGAAGTTTTGTATCCCAGGATATTGAAGTGTAATTCACTTGCGTTACGCAGCACCTGAGAGAGGTCAAGAACAAAATTCACCAAATTCAACCTGCTGCTTACAACCTCAACGTAGGTGGCAGAGAACTCATCCAACTTTTCATTAATTCGAGTTCCATCTGGAGATGCTCCATCGACAGCCTCTGCTTCTTTGCCCAGAAATATAACAAAGTCATGAATCTGAGACATAGCATCTGCTAATTCTTTACTAATACCTTGAACAGTCCCATTGCATGATTTACTATCTTGAGAGACATGAATGTCCTTTTCTACATTTGCCATAGGGTCATCAAGAGAGAGCTGAGATTCACTTGCAGTCTCAGAACTGACTGCAGTCTTGACAATGCTCCTCACCGACTGGGAACGGATGGAATCATGCACCTCCTGCACAATCTGTCTTAAATCCTCTTGAAGTTTTTGCATGTCAGCCTCCTTAGACAGTGATTCCAATACAATTGAAATTCTTGATTGGAGCTTCACGAGAGGTGATGGCTCTGAAGCAGGCTTATAGCTAGGAGCTGATGCTTCCTCACTGGAATATGCTTGATGTTCAGATGGATCTGTCTCATTATGATTTTTCAGTTGAGAATCATTGCCTCCGGTGACATGAATTAATGTATCAATATTTGCAATTTCACATCTTGCATTGCTTGTATCTGGATTTGAAACAGCTCCATTCATGTCATTAGACAGATTTGCTAATTTCTCCATCTCTAAAAAGTCATCCATTAGCTCCATGTGACTTACACATTCAGATTTATGATCAAAGGTCCTTTCCTTCTTAATATACGAGAGCTCAGACAATAATGTTGTAGCCCAAGACCCCGCACAACTTACATTATCGTCGTTTCCATCTTCCGACATAGAATTCAAGCTTGGAGGAAGGCTTGCATTTTGACTAAAGGCACCCTCTGTAGGCATTCGAACTGTGGACTTTGGAGGACTTCTATGTTCACCATTTGCACGCACTTGTGCTTCCAAACTTTGAAGCTTGTTGGCAGTCTCTGTGCACATACTCCTGGAGGCTTGTAATTCACTGTTTCGCTTTGCCAAAGCTTCTTTCAACATCTTTGTTTCCTCCTCCATTGCAAAAAGGCGTTCTGTTAACAGCTCATTCTCTTTATGGTACTTCTGTATAGTATCAAATGAAAAATCTGGCATGCTGTATTGTGGACTAGAAGGCTTCGCTGGAAACTTCTTTAACCGACTTTCTCCATAATCCCGGCCTAAACCCTCTACTTCAAGCTTCATCTGGGCCATGGCTGCAGGCCCAGGCAACTTCTTCCGGACAAGACCACGTAGTCTCTGACACTCTGCTTCCAGCTTAGCGATTTTCTTTACTCCCTCTAGATGTTGTTTGTTTGCAACTTCTGCAGACCGTACACTCATGTTTTTCTCCTCATTACGAATTTCTTGCTCTTTTGCTGCAATATGGAGTTCATATTTGAGAGAATTTATTTCTTTTTCACATGATTCAATATTGCTCTTCAACAATTCAATCTCTGTTTCAGCTTGGGCTTTTTCTTCACTAATTTTAACGAGCATATTAGAACGCTCCTGCAAAGACCTCGAAAGTGCTGAATTTTCAGCTGCAGACCTGAGTAGTTCTTGGTCCAAGTTAGCTATCTTTGCTTCAAGCTCATGCTTTATCTTGTCAAATTGTTTGGTTTTGTTGAGAACGACATCATGCAGTTTCTGTTCATGTTCTTCTTTCAAGTTTCGTATCTGCCGCATGCACTCTTTCAGTGCACCATCCAAATGCGATGCGCGGTCTTCAGCAGTAAGCTTCGAAAGAGTGACAGATTCCAGGTGATTTTTCAGTGTTGAAGCTTCTGCCTCAGCTTTTTCCCAACCTGTATAAAGAAATTTATCAATAATGGAATTTGAGGATACTTTGCTTAAAAACTTAAAGCAAGACAGAGTAAGTCGATAAGGAACATCCAACCTGAAACAGCTTCTTCAGCAACCTTCGCATGTTGTTTCACTAAGTTCTCCTTATTAGTCATTTCTGACTGTGCTGCAGACAACTTATCATTCAATTCCGTTATTTCATCTTCTAAGGTATTCACTTGTTCCTCAAAAGACTTCACTTGATCCTCCAGTCCAGTCAAATGCGAATATGACTCGACAGAGATTTGGACATATTTTGATTTCTTATGGTTATCCTTTTTGCTCTGTAATAAACAAGATAACTCAGAAATGATGCAATGGACCAAGTTAAGCTTTATGAACAAATAGTTAATTCTAATTGATGTATCATTATGAAAACCTATTTAAACAATTACTCGTTTTCTCAGCACCAAGCAGATGGCAATGTAGAGAAGAATTCCCAAATTTTCAAAACTAATAAAACTTAATATTAGTTAAAGGAAAGCGCAGAACTAAACATTATATCTAAACCAAAAGTTTTTAGACTTTAGATAGATGGCGTTCTTTGCTATAATCAGCAAAAAGTAACCAGCGACAATTATTAAAGTCCTCTCATCAAATGTTCGCAAATAGTCAAAATATGGAACATATTTGTGCATTTACCAGTGGCCACCTGGATATAGAATAAGGGCTTCGGACTATACAATCTAATAGCTATTAAGATCACAAAGGATAGTAAGAAAAGGGACTTTCATGATCAAAGGAGCTAAAAGAGAAATGAACATGTGAGTGGTGTGTGTGTATCGTCTCCATATTTATATCAATATCAACTAACACACCTGATCACCCTGAGACTCGGTTGAATCTGAAGGATCAGAGGCTAAGACTAATGTAACAGCTGCAGCTTTCTCAACTGCTGCCTTATCTGATGATTTCTTCTTCCAGGGCCAACTCCGACGATCCATTGAAGACTGTATGCAGAAAGAAGTTGTGACCAAATTTCAGTTAAAGAATTAGATAAGAAAAGAGAAGAAGACAGTCAGAACTTATAAACTCAAAATGCTGCAAAAATGCCTAATAACTGAAACTGCCTCGGTTACATCAAACCCGACAGTAACTGGTGGCAGATTTTATACGAAATGCTTCAGCAGTGGTAAAAACATGGACATTGCACATGTACCACATAAATTTCAAAGCCCAGGAATTCCTGAACAACAAACGATATTTTACGAAAACCGCCCTGCTAATCGATTGAGTAAAATAAGGAACATTCAGGAAGATATCACCAACTCTAGCTCAGAGACACATTAGAAACCTAAAATTTACAAATACCGGGCAAATTTCAAGTTAACTTCATAGAGGAACTCTATTCACTAAGATGGAAAATTCCTTCCTGCACCCTAACAAAATTGTTAAATACCAGTGCAGCAGGCAATACTAAAAAAGAGACCGGAAAAATTAAGCACGAAGAAAGTAACTGAGAAATGGCACTGGAGTGCAGGATTAGTATACCATCTCAAAAAGAATACAGCTCCAGTGCACTTTAGGTGCAGATAAAATTAGAGCAAGGGCGAAAGAGCGATTGTGAGCGATTAACTAAGTCCTTTACAAGAAAATGACTGAAAGAGAATACAGATAAATACATAATATGAGAATCTGCCACCTGAGAGATCCAAAACAGCTCAAATCCTAGAGCTTCAAGGACAACTGACTCTGAGGATCAAATTGAGACATTAATGGAAATTTTTCACATCAAAGGATGAGGGAATGTATTCCACAGCAAAGGCAATTATACTGCACAAAGCTACCCCAGACAATATAAAAGTAGCCAAAGGGGTAGATAAAGACAACGATGGACCACCAGAAACAATAGAAACTAACATGAATATTACATTATCTTATTCTAACAAGATTACTCCCAAATTAAGAATAAATATAACCAAAATCAGTCTTCTCATCATCTGCATTGTTAAAGCATAATACGCACCTACTTCTTCTTTATAACGTTTTGGCTGTTTCTTAAATTAAGTAATCACATTTTCTTAGTGAATAAAATAAAGATGAAGCTTCAATAATTTTAACCAAATGAATCAGACAAAGAGGTGAAAAGCTCTTTGAGCCAAAAATATTCATCATATTAAAGGAAAATTCATATCAGTCAGTCAATCAACAAAACCTCAATTCAGCTATACGAATGGGAATCAGTGGGAATCAGCTATACGAATTCTCAATATTCATTTTGCTCCATTTGAAACAAAAAGAAAAGGCAGAAACAAAATTATACGCATATATCAAAGCTCGAAAATATTCGGCAATCAAATGCAGAGATGGAAAAATTACTATGAGTTTTGAATCAGAGAATTCTGTATTGGAATTCAAGTAATGAGGAAATGGTTCAGGCACCGATAGGGAATTGAAGGAGAGAAAGAAAGAGGTAGAGGACAACTTCACCAAAAAGAAGAGATTCAAATAGGAACAAAACAAATGCACTGTTTTCGCAACACAAAAAATAAAAGCAAAAATGATACTAACAAAAATGGTGACATTAAAGTCTTCAATGACGCCATCACAGTTGAAAGTAAAATTAACGGAGAATTATCAGAATTCCATGAAAACATACGTACCAAACAACAATGCAGCTTCTGTAACACTGAACAAGAAATAGATAGAGAATTTTGCTCTGTTGTAATTCAGCTAGGAAAATATAGGATCTAGAAAGTTCTAAACTCGGTTTTAGAAAGAGAAATTCAGTCTTAGAAAGAAAAAGTGAGTGGCCGGAGATAGAAAGTGGAGACGGAGGAGTTGGTGACAGAGTGGAGCGCTTGGGGGGGGGGGGGGGNATGGGTTTTAAAATTATTCGATTTAGGTGTCACTTATAAGGCAAGACATTAGACAGTTCCAAAACATCTGCTTTTCGGTTTTTTTTTTTTTCCTAAATTAAATTAAACAAAGACATAAATTCAACTTTTACGATTCTATCATGTAATTGTTCATATAAATCTGAATTATTTACCCTAAAGAAATGATAGTAAGTAGTTTGCTACTACTAATAATTAAACGAATAATGTCAATATACAAGATGAAATTAATTAACTTATAATAGTGTGCCATCAATGGTGTATGCAGCTTCTACAATAGCTGCATCTAATACTTTTAGATGTACAAATCTAAAAGTATGTCTTAAGATTTTTATTTTTAGCGTTCAATGGGTTCAAATCTAATACTTGTTAAAATTTTAGTAGGTTTATAAATATAAATTCATACTTAATATTGAAAGTTATGAAATTTATTGAATCCATAGCCGAAACAAAACATTATTCCTTGAGTTTGTACGCATATATCAAGCGTCTAAAAGAATCACAAATCAAATATTTGTGATTTAAATTTATAAAATTTAAACTCTAAATCCGCCACTAAAAGTAAAACACTAAAACTTTTACAATCCCATATTAAATTGAGATGTAAGTTGAGTTTTGATAATAGATGGACATTATTTAGGTAAAATCCTATGTGTGAAATAAAATCCTAAATGACAAATATAGCCAGAAAGAAAGAAAGAGAGATATTGGGCTGAGGAAGCATATGAAAGCACGCTTGTAGCACAAGCTAAAGTAGGGGCGGTGAGCTGTATCCAAGTATACAGAGATTATATGGACCACCGTCAGTCACTAGTTGAGGTTCTAGTCCACCCACTCCAGCTCATGCTCTGCCTTATGAATGATACGTACCTATGTGTCTCTGACTTTTATCTAACATAACATAACATGCCCATAATTTTATCATTAACTATTCATTTACACACCAATGCTTCATATCGACCAAGTTTTGTATTCGTAGTTTTTTAGTTTTCTATCAGTTGTACAACACTTATTTTTAGCTCACTAATTTAAACTTATGTCGTAAAATGTTATTTTAGAGGGTAAAGCGTTCTCTACTAAAGGTGGAGTTAGAAATTAGTTTAAAATGAAGGACTAATTACTATTCTATCATCAAAGATCGAGCTAGAAGTTTATAAACGGGTTTAACCGAGTCTAGTAATTTTATCCAAATTTTATATTTATATTAAGAAATTCAATAAATATGCGTATACAGCAAAATTGGTTAGCGACAGATGGACGATTTAGAGATGACACGTGGAGCTGAAGATAGGTAGGATGTAAGCCAGTAAATAATCAATACCGGTTGCAAGCGTGTGACCAGTGCTGGATGAGTCTTGAAGACAAAGTAGTCGACTATAAAGGTTCAAAATATTGACATCGGATAGCATTCAATGAGCAGTCGTTACATAGAATATCTGCATTTTTAGCCAACAGTTATGCAGTCGTCAATAACGGTTTATTCTCATTCAAGAGGAACTTGATTTCGGGATTTTGTCTCTCTAAACAAAGCTATAAATAAGAGGATTAATATCCGTTGTAGGCACGAAACATTCTGTAAACAAATGCTACATTATGTTCTCATTTTATAACATTATTCTCAATCTTTATTCTTCAATATTGTTCTCACTTTTACCATCGGAGAGGCTAAGTTCATAGCCAGATTTGTATTTTCTTTAATTCAATTTCATAATCTTATTTCTATTTTATTTATTGATATTTTTGGATCAAATTGATTCACTTATTTATAAACCATGTCATATTACAGGTAAAAAATATGTACAAATATTAAATTAAATAACTAGCTACTAGCACCTAATATTTTTATTCTAAAATTTAGAATTCATAAAGTTCAAGTTTTAACTCCGTCTTCATACAACACAACCTTTAATGACCTCATACAACTAGTGTCAGTTGTGTGAGGCACAAAATAAATTTTTCGGTTTGAATAATTTTATGGTGTGTCTCACACAACTGACATTAGTTGTGTAAGACCTTTTTTTATCTTATACATTTGTGAACTCACATCTTTTATATTTGGGTCCATAAAATTCTGAGACCAAAAAGTTGTGAAATAAAAAAGAGGCCTCACACAACTAGCGTCAGTTGTGTGAGCCGCATAATAAAAAATTTCGGTTTGTATTCTAGTTGCGTCTTCACTACCTTGCTAACTGTAAGGTTACAAAAGTGTCCTTTTTCAGAAAACACTGAAATTTATCTCGTCCAACACAGCTGTCAAAAAAAGAAAAGAAATTAAAAGACTTAGTGGTCCTTTTCCTTTAATATTATCTTTATAAGTCGAGAATTGTGAAAACCATTATAAATGCAGGTTAGTTTGATGAATAAAAGGGCAAGATTAGAAGTCAATTAACTGATTGCAAAGTATCCGTTAAGGAAAAAAATATTTTAATAAAATAAAAGAAACTTCTAAGATGGAAAAGAACGCTATTGTGTTGGAAATTAAACCAAGATTAATTAATATTACAGCATCGTTTAGGAATTGATATTTACTAGTTTATTTAATATATGTCTAATTAGGATTCACAACCAAAATCATATAGAATAGGTTTTCTAGATTTTAGTCAATTTTGATTTTGTAGTATTATAAATAGGGGTGCTACTACATATTTTCTATTGTAGAGAGGTAGTTACGATGTAGAGAGATTCAAGAGTTTATGAGTTGAGAAAAAGCCTCCTACCATGTTCTCTCCTTAGTTTAATAAATTTCTTCTATATAGTCTTTGTGAATTTTTTGCTTGTGCCTAAATTATGCATGGGGTATTTCAATCCTTCAAATTGGTATCAGAACTTGTGTGAGATTCAGTCAGAGTCTGTGTGAGATCCAACAAAAAATATGGATACTCTATTACTTAATTGTTCCATTTTTGTGTTTGATGGCAAAAGTTATTTCGAAATTTGGTATCAACAGATAAAGAATTTTTTTAAGGCTACTGGATTATGGTCCACCATTGATGAAGGATGTGAGGAACCCCCGGAAGGTACAACGTTGACGGGTGATATAGCTACGAAATTGGAGAAGAAAAAAGATGTTATTTTGTGGCTTGAATTATTTCCTTGTTTTTTAGGAAAATCATAATCCCTATAGGTTTAGGAAAACCCATTGTCGGGAGAGGAAAACTTATAGTCCTTGTCAAATTGAGAAACCTTTCTCTTATATGCTTGCGACCTTTTAGGATCTATATATATAGGGGTTGTAGTTGGGGATTCTATAGATTTTATTGTGCTTTTCTTCTCATTCATAGTGGAAAACTCTCTATGCTTTTGTCCCGAGGATTAGGCTTAGCCGAACCTCGTTAAATCCTTGTGTTGATTTTTCTTCTCTATTTGCTTTGTGTGTAATTGTGTGCTAGTTAACCCACGATATTCCGTAACAATCGATATCAGAGCAAGGTTCGGGTTTCTACATATAATCTAGGGTTAAGATGTCTTCATCATCTTCAACTAAGTACGAAGCAGAGAAATTTGACGAGGGTTCTAGTTTCAGTCTATGGAAGATTAGGATGAAATCGTCCCTGGTGTTACAAGGGTTATGGAAGGCAATTGATGAGGATTTTCCTGAAGAGATGAAAGAGACATAGAAGGCATTCCTAAAGGAGAGGGCTTTGAGTGTGATCTTCATGAGCGTTACAGATAATGTTCTTCGAAAAATTGCTGAAGAAACTTCTGCAGCAATGGCATGGAAGAAGCTGGAAGATCTGTATTCTAAGAAATCGCTAACAAACCGCCTCTACCTGAATAAGAGGTTATATAATCTCCATATGAATGAAGGTACACTTGTTAAAACTCATATTGATGAGTTTAATTCAATTATAATGGACCTGAAGAAAGTGGATATCAAAATTGAGAGTGAGGATCAAGCTTTGATTGTGTTATATATGTTTTTTACCACCGTCTTATGCTACTTTTGCCAATACGCTGCTATATGGGAAAGACAACATTTCACTGGAAGATGTTAGCAAAAGCACTGAAATCTAAAGAGTTAAAAAAGAGCTTTCCATACAGTAGAATTGAGGGAGAGGGTCTTGTGATTAGAGGAAGAACACAACAAAAGGACTTTAACTGAAAAAAGTCAACCGCCGTATCAAAGTCTAGAGCAAAGAAGCAACACTATTATGAGTGCGGGGAGCAAGGTCACAACAAGAGAGATTGTCCTAAGCTGAAGGAGAAAAGAGGGAAGCAGAAAATAGATAATTCGGTAAATATTGTTGACACTGGCAATAATTCTAATGATAGTGACTATGTAGGGGAAGTCTGTGATGTGAGTTCTAGTCATGGGCAGAATTCTTGGGTTCTTGATTCTGGTGCTACTTTCCACATGTGTCCACACAAGAATTGGTTTGTAACTTACAAGAAAATAAGTGGGATTGTTTACATGGGAGATGATAATCCATTACCAGAAACATTGAGTGTTGGCATGTTCCTCGGATAAAGACAAATTTGATTTCTCTTTCGACTTTGGATGATCAAGAGTATAAATTTCACTCTGAGAATGGAAATACTTAAAGAGTGTAAAGGCTCCATGGTATCATCTTCAGGCCAGTGTAGTTGAAGGAGAAGTTGTTGTAGCTTCTAGGAAAAGTGATATGAATCAGTCTCAGTTGTGGCACTTGCGACAAGGTCGTATGAGTGATAATGGATTATCTTTATTGAGTAAGCAGAATTTGCTGAATGGGTACAAAAATCAAATTTTGAATTTTTGTGACCATTGTGTGTTTGGTAAATAGACAAGGGCAAAGTTTAGCAAGAAGGCCGAGCACAAGATCAGAGACAAGTTAGATTATATACACTCGGACTTGTGAGGCCCAAACAAAGTTCCCTCCAAGAGTGGTGCCAGGTATTTTATGACTTTGATTGATGATTACTCAAAGATGGTGTGGGTGTATTTTTTGAAAATAAAAGATGGGGCATTTCCGACCTTTGTTAAATGGAAGACAATGGTTGAGAGGCAGAAGAAAAGAAAAGTTAAGCGTCTTCGAACTGACAATGGGTAGGAATTTTGCAATTCTGAGTTCGATAATTTCTGCAACAGAGAGGGCATAGTGGGACACCGCACTTGTGTCGGAACACCAAAACAAAATGGTGTTGCAGAACGTATGAACAGAACGCTTTGTGATAAGGCACGAAGCATGCTTTCACACTCATGTGTTAGCAAATATTTTTGGCTGAAGCAATCAATACAACTTTTTATTTGGTCAACAGATCTCCATCCACAGCTATTGAGTTCAAAAATCCTTTTGAGGCATGGTTCGATACGCCTGCTAATTATTCAAATTTAAGAATATTGGGTTGTCCTGCTTATGCTCATGTGAGGGATGGAAAACTTGAGCCGAGGGCAAAGAAGTGCATATTTCTAGGGTATGCAACTGGAGTGAAAGGTTATAGGTTGTAGTGCATATATAAAAAGACTCCAGGTCTAATTATCACTAGGGATGTAACATTCAATGAATCTACTTCCACTGGACAGTAAGAGGGAGAAGGCAATAGCAGAAACAGATTGTGGTGTCAGTGACCGCATAGAGCTAGAAATTGAATCTCCACTAGCTCAGCCCAGTAGTTCTAAAGTAGATGAAGTGGAGGAGGTTCAAAATATTTATCAAGATGATAATATTGATGCACATGCGCAACAACAACCATATAGCATTGCGACAGAAAAAGAGAAGAGAGTGATCAACCGACCGCAAAGGTTTGCAAACATAGTTGATGGGAATCTTCTTGGATATACAAATCCAGTGGGATTTGCTTTGGTAGTTGCAAAGACTGTTGATGCATTTGAGTGTTATAGCTAGTCATAAGCTATTCAGAGTACATAACCAAATCGACGGATTAGTGTTATGGCTAAAGAGATTGAGTCTCTTAACAAGTTTAGGGTTGGCTAGACTTGGTTGATGTGTGCAGCAATGGATAGAGACCTTGCGAGGGCTGAGGGTAAGGTAGAGAGATGGTGTTCCTGTTGATGAAGAGAATTCAAGCCAAGGGGAAGATTTGTTATTTTGTGGATTGAATTATTTCCTTGTATTTTGAGGAAAATCACAATCCCTATAGGTTTAGGAAAATCCATTGTCCTAATAGACTTGGGAAAGGAAAACCTATAGTCCTTGTCAAATTTGAAAACCTTTCTCTTATAGGCTTGGGACTAGTTGGGATAGATATATAAGGGTTGTAGTTGGGGATCCTATAGATTGTACTGTATCTTTCTTTTCATTCATAGTGGAAAACTCTCTCTGCTTTTGTCCCGAGGATTAGGCTTAGCCGAACCTCGTTAAATCCTTGTGTTGATTTTTCTTCTCTATTTGCTTTATGTGTGATTGTGTGCTAGTTAACCCACGATATTCCGCAACAAGACATTTAGATTATAAGGCACGCTACTATCTCTGTATCAAGGTCGAATTGCATGTGTCTAAAAAATATTTGAATGAAAAGTCATCAAAGGAGGCTTGGACAATCTTGGTGAAGTCATATCGAAAAGTCGTCGACATAAAGAAGGAGAAACTGCAAGAGTTAGGGGTCAATTTTGAGTGGGCTCGCATGAGGCCAACAGAGTCTATCATATTTCTTACAAGAATTGAAGAAATAGTCAATGGTCTAAGGACCAATAGAGAAGAAGTTAAAGTTGTTGAAAAAATATTACAGTCTCTAAGTTTAAAGTTTTACAACAAGAAAATTATTTTTGAGGCTATCAAAGATCTTAGCACTCTCAGACTTGATGATTTAGAAGGTAAATTTTTGACATATGAGAGATCATTGAATCAACAGAAAGATCAGACATTGGAAGAGGCATCATAAGAAAAAGATAATCAATCAAGAGAAAAAGAAGATACTTCAAAGATGACGAAAATTAATCAAGAAGGCCAAAATTCAGAAAAGGAGGAGATAAGAAGAAAATGTACATCTAATTTTTGTTATGATGGAGATTCCATTGAATGCGAAAAGAAGTCAAATAATACTCAAATTGAGTTACCAAAATTTTCTGCAATTGTGAAAAATGACGATTTGGTTGTAAGAGATACCCGTCCAAAAAAGGTTGGTGTTTCACCAGAAAAATTATTTGATGGTATTGAAGATGAACCGAGTAATGAAAGAAGCAAGATGGTTCATCAAAAGAAAGTTTCTAATGATCCACCGAAGTTTGAGGCAAAAACAGCTAGGGATCCAGAACCACAACAACGCATGACAATAGATATTAAAGATGCAATAAATTTTGTGCCATTGCTCGAGATTACATGTTTCAAGGAGCATGACGAAATGTTTATTGGTGGCATTACTCTACATCCTATAGAATGGCAAATTGGAATTGACGTGGTGTACAAGTCCAACTACAAGGCAACTGGAGAAGTAAATGATTACAAAATAAAGGAAAATTATATTATTGATATTTTGAAGGGGTTTACCATGAGTAAAGACAAATCATATATGAACAATATTCAAGATAAATTGAAGTTGACTAAAGATGACACTTGTGATTTTGTTGATGCTACATATTTTCGGGAATTGGCGGAGAGTCTAAGGTACTTGACTTATACAAGGCTTGATGTTACTCATGACATGCTCAAGTTTGAATATCTTGGTTTAAAAGAAGTTGTTGGAAATTAAACCAAGAACTACGTCGTCCAGGATTTGGTATTTACTAGTTTATTTAATTTATGTCTAATTAGGATTCATAACCAAAATCATGTAGGAATAGGTTTTCAAGATTCTAGTCAATTTTGATTTCGTAGTATTATAAATAGGTGTATTAGTAGCTTATTTTATTGTGCGGAGATGTGTGGAGGAAATAAAGACTTGTAGAGATCTATTAGAGATTTCTAAATAAATATTACTCCTTCAAATTGGTATCATAGCTTCTACAATCTTGGAAGAGAATCAAGTAGCTTCCACTGCCGGCGAACGACGCTAGCCAATGTGTATTGCCAGTCTGGCCAAAAAATATGTTGGCAAAATCATAAATAATTGTCAACAAAATTAGATTATTCGATGAGTTTAATTAGAATCACAGATAATTGTCAATAAGTATTAGAGAATGAGTTTTAATTAGATTATCTTCAGATTAAAAATAACTATTATTATTAGTAGTTGTTGTATTATTATTGTCATACCTATAGGATTAAAATTTACATAGTAAACATGAATAAAGAGAGTTTGGGGGAAAAAAGGTTAAAGGCGAGGAAATCATCTAAAGAGATGGCATATGGGTGTCGTTTTCAGCAATAAAAGGGTTACTTTCTACCACTTGAGAAAAAATGATACTACCACACAACACAAGGTTGGGTCATCATTCATTCAAATAGCCAAACATATTGATTGAGTATAGCATACCATTATACTAAATAATTAGTGAGTACTACTATATATTACTTTATTCAACAAAGAACTTCATATATATACATACAGTGGTGCGAAAGAGATTGAATATAATTAAGAAGATCGTGTCTACTGAGATCATTAAAAAAATATATCAAGTACGTGAAACAATTCATACCGAGTTAAAAAAAATGAAAAGTAAAAGACAATAAAACTCATATATAAAAGTATATAACAAACAATTTTCAAAATATCAATGTAATTTAACTTAAAACAGTAGGTTAGTTGTTTTATTTTTTAGGTAATTAGTAGCATTTACTATGTGTTGCATTTATCTTTTGAATGATCTTAGTTTTTTCTGCAATTATCCGTGTATATAATTAAACTCTATACAAAAACGAAAAAAGTGCCACCTCGTTTTTCTCCTTCTCTTTTACCCATTTCCAATTATACTTGGAAATTTAATAAAATTCCACTCCGTTTAAAGAGTCCGAACTATAATGAGTACGATAAAAGTAGTTCGAGAGTAGTTTAAATAAATTGCCAATCAATTTAATGACTCTTATATCTCTAATTAATTTTTTTGTTTTACATTTGGAATGTAAGAGCATCTGCAGCCTTTTAATTTCAAAGGAGGGGAAAAAGGGGGTTGTGGATCATTGTACTATGTAGTGTTAACTATAATTGCACCGCCAATATGTATGTAATCCCCTGTACTTGGCACTTTTACTTGACACGTATAGTAAAATATATGCACTTTTACTTGATAGGTATATTTAAAAATAAATTTTTATTTTTATTTGTTATTTTACGCATATTAAGAGAAGATAAATTTTTTTTCTGTTATAACCACATTATTTATTACTCATTTCAAATCATTTTTTCATATCGAATAAAATATGCATCAATTAATATAAGTATCATGGAAGATTATCCACTTCATTTATTATTTTTTAAAAGCGTGAAAAGTCAAAATGTCTCAAGTATAAGTCAACGAATTGAATAATTGCATAGGTTAGCCTAGTCTCATAGGTGGTAGCATTGATAAACACTAAACAGTAGCATCAAATCCAGAACGCTCGCCTGTAGCCCCAGGGATATATATATATATATATATATATATATATTGTGGCTTGAATTATTTCCTTATTTTTTTAGGAAAATCATAATCCCTATAGGTTTAGGAAAACACATTGTCCTAATAGATTTGGGAAAGGAAAACTTATAGTCCTTGTCAAATTGAGAAACCTTTCTCTTATATGCTTTGGACCTTTTGGGATCTATAAATAGGGGTTGTAGTTGGGGATTCTATAGACTGTATTGTGTTTTTCTTCTCATTCATAGTGGAAAACTCTATCTGCTTTTGTCCCGAGGATTAGGCTTAGCCGAACCTCGTTAAATCCTTGTGTTGATTTTTCTTCTCTATTTGCTTTGTGTGTGATTGTGTGCTAGTTAACCCACGATATTCCGCATATTAGAGCAAAGTTCGGGTATCTACATATAATCTAGGGTTAAGATGTCTTCATCATCTTCAACAAAGTACGAAGTAGAAAAATTTGACGGGGTTTCTAGTTTTAGTCTATGGAAGATTAGGATGAAATCGTCTCTGGTGTTACAAGGGTTATGGAAGGCAATTGATGAGTATTTTCCTGAAAAGATGAAAGAGAAAGAGAAGGTAGACCTAAAGGAGAGGGCTTTGAGTGCGATCTTCATGAGCGTTACATATAGCGTTCTTCGTGAAATTGCTAGCGTTCTTCGGGAAGTTGCTAGCGTTCTTCAGTAAACTTCTGCAGCAATGGCATGGAAGAAGCTGGAAGATCTGTATTCTAAGAAATCGCTGACAAACTGTCTCTACCTGAAAAAGAGGTTATACAATCTCCGTATGAACGAAGGTACACCTGTTAAAACTCACATTGATGAGTTTAATTCAATTATAATGGACCTGAATAATGTGGATATCAAAATTGAGAGTGAGGATCAGGCCTTGATTGTGTTATGTTCTTTACCACCATCTTATGATACTTTTGCCGATACACTATTATATGGAAAAGACAACATTTCACTGGAAGATGTTAGTAATGCACTAAAATCTAAAGAGTTGAAAAAGAGCTTTCCATACAGTAGAATTGAGGGCGAAGGTCTTGTGATTAGAGGAATAACACAACAAAAGGACTTTAACATGAAAAAAGTCAACCGCCAGATCAAAGTCTAGAGCAAGGAAGCAACAATGTTATGAGGGCGGGGGAGCAAGGTCACTACAAGAGAGATTGTCCTAAGCTAAAAGAGAAAAGAGGGAAGCAGAAAATAGATAATTCGGCAAATATTGTTGAAACTGACAATAGTTCTGATGATAGTGACTATGTAGGGGAAGTCTGTGCTATGAGTTCTAGTCACTGGCAGAATTCTTGGGTTTTTGATTCTGGTGCTACTTTCCACATGTGTCTACACAAGAATTGGTTTGTAACTTACAGGAAAATGAGTGGGATTATCTACATAGGAGATGATAATCCATTACCAGTAGAGGGGGTTGGTAACATCAAATTGAGAATGTTCGACGGAATTATCAGAAACATTGAGTATTGGCATGTTACTCGGACAAAGAAAAATTTGATTTCTCTTTCGACTTTGGATGATCAAGGGTATAAATTTCACTCTGAGAATGGAATACTTAAGGTGTGTAAAGGCTCTATGGTACTCATGAAGGGTAAACTGCATTCTAAATTGTATCATCTTCAGGCCAGCGTAGTTGAAGGGGAAGCTTGCTTCTGCGAAAAGTGATTTGAATCAATCTCAGTTGTGGCACTTGCGACTTGGCCATATGAGTGATAATGGATTGTCTTTGTTGAGTAAGCAAAATTTGCTGAATGGGTACAAAAATCAAGTTTTGAATTTTTGTGAGCATTGTGTTTTTGGTAAACTGACAAGGGTAAACTTCAGCAAGAAGGCCGAGCACAAGACTAAAGACAAGTTAGATTATATACTCTCTGACTTGTGGGGTCCAAACAGAGTTCCCTCCAAGAGTGGTGCCATATATTTTATGACTTTGATTGATGATTACTCAAGGATGGTGTGGGTGTATTTTCTGAAAATAAAAGATGAGTTATTTCCGACATTTGTTAAATGGAAGATGATGGTTGCGAGGCAGACAGGAAGAAAAGTTAAGTTTCTTCGAACAGGCAATGGGTTGGAATTTTGTAATTATGAGTTCGATAATTTCTGCAGTAGAGAGGGCATAGGGAGACACCGCACTTGTGTTGGAACACCACAACAAAATGGTGTTGCAGAATGTATGAACATAACGCTTTGTGATAGGGTACGAAACATGCTTTCACACTCATGTGTTAGCAAAGAATTTTGGGTTGAAGTAATCAATATAGCTTGTTATTTAGTCAACATATCTCCATCCACAGCTATTGAGTTCAAAACTCCTTTTGAGGTATGGTCCAGTTCGCCTGTTGATTATTCAAATTAAAGGTTATTTGATTTTCATGCTTATGCTCATGTGAGGGATGGAAAACTTGAGCCGAGGGAAAAGAAGTGCATATTTCTAGAGTATGCAACTGGAGTGAAAGGTTATAGGTTGTGGTGCATAGATCACAAGACTCCAGGGCTAATTATCAGTAGGGATGTAACATTCAATGAATCTGCCTCTATGGACAGTTAGAGGGAGAAGGCAATAGCAGAAACAGATCGTGATGTGCAAATTAGGTTGTGGTGCATAGATCAAAATACTCCACGGATCAGTAGGGATGTAACATTCAATGAATTTGCCTCACTGGACGGTAAGAGGGAGAAGGCAATAACAGAAACAAATCGTGGTGTTAGTGACCACATAGAGCTAGAAATTGAATCTTAGTTCTAAAATAGAAGAAGTGGAGGAGGTGCAAAATATTGATCAAGATGATAATGTTGATGCACCTGCGCAACAACCATATAACATTTCAACAGGCAAAGAGAAGAGAGTGATCAACCGACCGCAAAAATTTGCAAACGTAATTGATGGGAATCTTCTTGGATATACGAATCCTTTGGGTTTTTTCTTTGGCAGTTGCAGAGACCGTTGATGCATTTGAGTGTTATAGCTACTCAGAAGCTATTCAGAGTACAAAACCAAATCGACGGATTAGTGATATGGCTGAAGAGATTGAGTCTTAAGTTTAGGCGTTGCCTAGACTTGGTTGATGTGTGCGGCAATGGATAGAGCCCTTGCGAGGGCTGAGGGCAAGGTAGAGAGACGTTGTTCCTGTTGATGAAGAAAATTCAAGCCAAGGGGAAGATTTGTTATTTCGTGGCTTGAATTATTTCCTTGTATTTTTAGGAAAACCATAATCCCTATAGGTTTAGGAAAACTCATTATCCTAATAGATTTGGGAAAAGAAAACCTATAGTCCTTGTCAAATTGGGAAGCCTTTCTCTTAAATGTTTGGGACCTTTTGGGATCCATATATAGGGATTGTAGTTGGGGATTCTATAGATTTACTGTGCTTTTCTTCTCATTCATAGTGGAAAACTCTCTCTGCTTTTGTCCCGAGGATTAGGCTTAGCCGAACCACATTAAATTCTTGTGTTAATTTTTCTTTTCTATTTGCTTTGTGTATGATTGTGTGCTAGTTAACCCACGATATTCCGCAATATATATACATATATATATGTATATATATAAGATCGAATTTGGCTGAGCACAAAGTTTAAAAATGAAAGAATTTTTATAAAAATTTATGGCATAAATGAAATAAGTTCTAGAAGTTTACTTACTACAAATCATTTCATTAAGAATAAAATAAAAAAATTTGAAGTTAAATTATTATTCACTAAATATAAAAATATTATTTTTATAAGTATTAACTAAAAACGTTTCATATAAATTGAGACTGAACAAGAAAATGTCGGCACTTGATGCTCCCTTTTATCCCCTTTGCATGAATTCATGATTTTAATAAACAAAAGTATACTCCATTATCTTACTTATAAATGGTGAATGTATAACTTTACATATTTTACATTGTTGTGACTGTAATATTCCATTAGGTAAAATAACAACCACGCACATGTTGTCATGACTGTAATCTGATTATTACGTTCACAATTCTTCATTATATGTACAAAGTCAAAAAAGTAAATCAAGAACGCTCCTCGCCTTCTCACCTTTTCACTATGTATTTCCACCTGAAGGTGGTAGGTACAAGTACAGAAGAAAAAAATCTTTTTGTAATCCAATAACTCAATTATAAGAGTCATAAATTAATTATTAGAGAGTAAGTATTTATTTACTTAGCGCTTGTTTAGTACGAGAGATAAGAAATAATTAATCTCGGGACTAAATTTAAGAAGTGTTTATATCATGTTTGGTTCGAAAAAAATTACGGTGTAATTAATCCCGGAAATAATTATTCTGGGATTATAGTATTTTTTATCCCCATGAAAAGGTGAAATAACTAATCTCGGAATAATTAATTCCGGGATAACTTCTTTCCAATCAAACAAGTGAAAATATTGACGTGATTAATTTTTTCCAGCACATAGTCTGATAAAATCTCAAGATGGGAAGTCCAAAATTATTGAAATATTTCTGTTTTCTGGGAAAAAATTTAAAGGAACAGAATTTCATATAAAATATTATTGGTGAGAAATTTTCTTGTCTCAAACGTTATGTTTAGTAAAATATTGTCATAGTATACAATTAACCGATGATGCGACATTTCCACTCTTTTATGCGAGGAAGTCTGGGAAACAATTGGTATGGGCCCCACGTAGATTGCTTGTCGTCTTAATCACCGCACATAAATTCCGGTAACACGTGTCAAATGTATAGAAGGCTTCCACATAAACTAAACTGCGCCTTGTCAGCATTTGTCGGCAGAGTATAACTGGAGCAGACCAATTCCCCTGTTGTAAGGAAACTGAAACCCTCTTATATTTAGCAAATTCCTGTTTTTTAGTAAAATGGTATTTGGATTTTATGGCTGCCATGACTTAATAATTTGAGGATTTCTGAGTTTTTAAACTCTGAAGTATGAACTATAAGTAATTTATTAAATAAACTTCAAACATAACGTTAGGGTCATATAGTAATAACTTATAATATTAAATATATTTATTCATAGTGTTTTCATGATCGAATATTATTTTCTGATTGTGCCTTAATTAAACGTTAAAATATTAGTTGGAAGAAGGTTTTTTTCTGATCGTCTCTTAAATTTTTACTTTCTATCAAATTAAGAATTTAATTAATTATTCATTGTACCTAATATAACAACAATTTAAGCAACTACCATAATTCTTAGGCCATTGAGTAATTAGCATTTCATCATACTACTATGAGCATTTTCTCCATTGTACATCATGTCAATTCCATATTACGTTGAGAGCATTTGCGAATCGGTTAGAAGTATACATAGAGTTGTATTTTGTTAAAGTAACAATTTAAGCAAATCTGTTTTATAATTCATTATAGTTTTTTAAAGTTATATGGTACCTATAACATGAGATTTATAGAATATAACACAAGAGATTGAGAACTAAAACAAGCAGAATTTTTATAGGATCGTGTTCTTATATTTAAATTGTAACCAGTTATAGAAAATCATTTCTTGTGATAATTCACTTGTCAATATGTTACTACTAAAAGTACATTGTTACGAGTATATATATATATATATATATATATATATATATATATATATATATATATATATATATATATATATNTGTCCAGTCTACCATATACAAAGAGCCAACTGGATTAATCTCCATTAACATTCTATCTAATATATATATATATATATATATATTAGATAGAATGTTAATGGAGATTAATCCAGTTGGCTCTTTGTATATGGTAGACTGGACATTGCATCGAAGAGCTGAGATATTGAGTTCGAGATTGAAGCCTCTTTATAGATCGAGGTCGGTATTAATCGAAGACATAATAGATATACTTCGAGTAATATCGGGATAGCTTAGTAACGGAAAGAGCGAAATATCATTGGTCGAGGAGCGTGGCATGAATCTCGGAACAGATCAAACCAATAGCGGTTAATCAGCTATTTATACGATTCCCTTCTGTAATTAGAAGTATACCATACTTAGGATTCTTCTACTACATAAAGAGAAATTTCAGTCATTTGTAATCATCATTGTTCACTAAGAAAAAGCTATACAATCATTTCTTTCTTGCTTATCGTTCTGCTTACTGTTCATCAGAATTATTTTATCTTAATCGTTCTTGTACTACTATCACCTCGAGAATACATCATTTCGAGGTTGAGGCTCAACTTACATACTTATTTGATTTATTTTACAGTTTAATTCAGTCGTTTACTTTCTCATTTATCAACTGGTATTTGATGAAATCACATATTCTTAAAACCACAATATAAGTTTAATTATTATCCAAATTTTAGGGTAAACAATTTGGTGCCCACAATGGAGCTAAGAATAATAGTGATTATTCAATACTGATTCTGATAACACACACTACTTTACGTTTGTTCTTGTCAAGTGTTTTTGCTTTCAGGTTAAAAACATGTCAAACTCACAAATTGCACCCTCACATGGTGACAATGGCCTCGAATTTCAGGGGGGAAACGACAACGTAATTGTTCCAGAGTTCGAGGTGCCACAAGCTGATCTCGAGGGAGCACCGATTACCAACTCAGTCAATGTCAATTCACGCATTGCTTTGAATTGAATCTAGGCGCGAACCCCGTGGTGGTCAACGTACACAGGGTGGAGGAGATGGAGGAGTCAGTCTCCAAGTTATATTCGAAATGCTACAGGCTCAACAAGGCGCTATTGCACAACTACAAAATCAACATCGAACGCCGAGTGTGGCCGAACCAGAAGCCGCCCGCCGAACTGAGCCAATACTAGAAAGGCCGAATGCCAGTGAATCGGGGACTGACCCTGCAATAATGAAGATGATCGAGGAGCTCACTAAACGAATTGAGTCAGGAGAGAAGAAAATTGAGGCAAATGATAAGAAAGTGGAAACGTAAAACTCCCGAGTTGATCAGATAATGGGGGCACCGCCAATTTTGAAAGGGATGGATTCGAAGAAATTTGTACAGAAGTCGTTTCCTCCAAGTGAGGCTCCGAAGTCCATTCTCAAAAAATTTCGTATGCCGAATATACCTAAGTACAATAGGACTACCGATCCCAATGAGCATGTCACCTCCTATACATGCACCGTCAAAGGTAACGATTTGGAAGATTATGAGATCAAATATGTTCTATTGAAGAAGTTCAAAGATACTCTATCGAATGGGGCAATGATTTGGTACCACAATCTACTGTCGAATTCCATTGACTCATTGGCCATGTTAGCGGATTCTTTCGTAAAGGCACATGCCGTGGCCATAAAGGTTGCAACGAGGAAATCAGACCTTTTCAAAGTGAAACAGAAGGATAATGAAATGCTTAGGGAGTTCGTGTCCCGATTCCAAATGGAACGCATGGAGTTGCCACCGGTCACAGATGATTGGGTTGTTCAAGCTTTCACTCAAGGTTGAATGAACGAAGTTCGATAGCATCACGTCAACTGAAGCAGAACTTGATCGAATATCCGGGGGTAACCTAGGCCGATGTACATAATCGGTACCAGCCGAAGATCAGAGTCGAAGATGACCAATTAGGAACTTCTTCCTGTTCCGTATATCCGAACAGGTCCGCAACCAGAAATCAGAGAGATATCGATAGGGAGTCTCGGTTGAACAAAGACCGATATCAACCATACATCACAGATCGCAGGAACGACGGTCTTGGATGCAATTCTACCCGAAATGATCAAAGAAGTGATCGAGGATAGAGTTTTCAAGGGCTTATAAGCAAAAGTGGTTTTGATAAGCACGCCGATCCCACAGAGGCACCTCGATTGACAGAGTATAACTTTAAAATCGACGCATCAGGTATTGTATCGGCAATTGGAAGAATCAAATATACTAGATGGCCCAGGCCCATACAAACCGATCCTTCCCAAAGAAACCCCAATCTGATGTGTAAATATCACGGCACACATGGCCACAAAACTGAGGATTGTAGGCAACTAATAGAGGAGGTATCTCGTATATTCAATGAGGGCTACCTTCGAGAGTTCTTAAGTGATCGAGCCAAGAATCATTTAAGAGAAAGGGACGCCAACAGGAAAAATGAACAAGAAGAGCCACGGCATGTGATCCATATGATCGTCGGCGGAGTCAATATTCCACAAGGGCCCGTGTTCAAACGCACTAAGGTATCAATTACGAGGGAAAATCGAACCCGAGATTATGTTCCAGAAGGCACCGTATCATTCAACGATGAGGAAGCAGAAGGAATTTCTCAACCCCACAACGACGCTATGGTAATTTCTATCTTTATGAATAAAGTTCAAGTTAAGCGTGTTTTAGTGGATCCAGGTAGCTCGGCAAATATCAGCCGATCGAGGGTCGTCGAGCAGCTCGGCCTACAAGACCAAATCATGCCCGCAGCTAGGGTCCTGAACAATTTCAACATGGCCAGCGAAACGACTAAAGGAGAGATCATCTTACTGGTGAACCTGGCTGGAAATATTCAAGAAACCAAGTTCCATGTAATCGTGGGCGACATGAGGTACAACGCCCTACTCGGGAGGCCCTGGATTCACTATATGAGGGCAGTCCCTTCGACTCTCCACCAAATGATGAAATTCCTGACACCGTATGGGGTGAAAACAGTATACGGGGAGCAGCATGCTTCAAAGGAAATGTTCGCGGTCGATGAGTTAATACCAATATCGGCACTTTCAATATCAAAGGGATCGGAGGTCAAAGGAAACTAAGAGGCCAAATAGCAACCACAACCACCAGCTTTGACTGAATCGGAGAAGCAGGGAATGGAAGAAGAAGACGAAGATCATTAGATCCCTCGATCCTTCGTTATTCCCGAAGATTCTGACGCCACCAAATCAACAGTCGAAGAGTTGGAATAGGTTATATTGATCGAGTACCTGCCCGAATGAAAGGTATACCTAGGTACGGGGTTAACCCTCAAACTCAGGAAGAAACTCATTAAATTTCTTATTGATAACATGGATTGTTTTGCTTGGTCCCAATTAGACATGACAGGGATCCCACCAGAAATAACAACACATCGATTGAGTCTGGACCCAAAGTTCAGGCCAGTGAAACAAAAGAGAAGGCCCCGGTCCGAGGTAAAACACGAATTCATCAAGGACGAGGTAACTAAACTTCTCAAAATAGGGTCCATTCGGGAAGTAAAATATCCCGAATGGTTAGCAAACGTAGTCGTAGTCCCTAAAAAAAGGAACAAACTTAGGATGTGTGTAGATTATAAAGATTTAAACAAGGCATGTCCCAAAGACTCTTTTCCTCTGCCTAACATCGATCTCCTGATCGAAGCCATGGCCGGCCGCGAGACCCTTAGTTTTCTCGACGCCTACTCCGGGTACAATCAAATTCAAATGAACTCGGAGGATCAGGAAAAAACTTCATTCATCACTAAGTATGGCACATATTGCTATAACGTAATGCCTTTTGGGCTAAAAAATGTAGGTGCTACTTACCAATGCCTAGTAAATAATATGTTCGAAGAACAAATAGGTAAGTCCATGGAAGAATATATTGATGATATGCTAGTTACGTTCCTGCACAGAGGACCATTTGACACATTTGCATGAAACATTCAAGATACTGAGAAAATACAACATGAAGCTCAACCCTGAGAAATGTGCTTTCGAGGTCGGTTCGGGCAAGTTCCTCGGCTTTATGGTGTCAAATCGGGGGATCGAGATCAACCTCGATAAAATCAAGGCTATCGAAGATATCACAATCGTGGACATCGTTAAATCCGTACAGAGGCTGACAATGCGGATAACAACCTTAGGTCTATCCATCTTGATATCGTCAAATCGGAGCCATAGGTTCTTCTCGCTACTCAAAAAGAAGAACAATTTCGCCTGGACCTCGGAATTCCAGTAGGCGTTAGAAGAATTAAAACGATATCTCTCGAGCCTACTATTGCTTCATACTCCAAGGCATATGAGAAGCTCTACTTATACTTAGCAGTCTCGCAAATCGCGGTAAGTGGTGTCCTAGTTCGAGAAGAGCAAGGTACATAGTTTCCTGTTTATTATGTAAGTCGAACTCTAGGAGAAGCAGAAACTCGATAGCCACACTTAGAAAAATTGGCACTTGCTCTAATAAGTGCCTCTAGGAAGATAAAATCGTAACTTTCAATGTCGCCCAATATGTGTGATAACCACTTACCCTCTTTGTAATGTTTTACATAAGCCCGAACTGTCGGGCCGATTAGCCAAATGGGCCGTCAAACTCAGTGGGTATGATATCGAATATCAACCCCGAACGACCATCAAAATTCTCAAATTTTAGCAGACTTCATGGCCGACTTCACGCCAGCCCTCCTACCCGAGGTCAAAAAGGAACTTCTGTTAAAATCGGGTACATCATCGGGGGTGTGGACCCATTTTACAGATGGCGCTTCGAATGTTAAAAGGTCCAGGCTAGGCATCATTTTGAAGCCACCCACGGGCAATACCATTAGGCAATCTATCAAAACTTCTAAGTTGACTAACAATGAGGCCGAGTACGAGGCCATTATTGCAGGTCTCGAACTAGCTAAAAGATTGGGAGCAGAAGTCATCGAAGACAAATGCGACTCCCTACTGGTAGTAAATCAAGTAAACAGAATCTTCGAGGTTCGAGAGGATATAATGCAAATGTATTTGGATAAGCTGCAGGTAAGGTTACATAGTTTTAAAGAATGGACTTTGCATCATGTACCTCGAGAACAGAACAAAGAAGTCGATGCCCTTGCGAATCTAGGATCATCAGTCGAGGACAACGAAATCAGCTCGGGGACTGTCGTTCAACTCTCGATGTCAGTAATTGAAGAAGATCACACCAAGATAAACTCCGCAAGCCTAACTTGGGATTGGAGGAATAAATATATTGAGTATCTTAAAAACGGAAAGCTCCCATCAGACCCTAAGGAATCAAGGACTCTACGAACAAAAACTGCTCGGTTCACATTGGTTGAGGATGGAACATTGTACAAGAGGATGTTCGATGGACCATTAGCAGTATGCTTGGGACCAGGGGACACCGATTACGTCCTACGAGAAGTTCACGAGGGTACTTATGGGAACCACTCCGGGGCCGAATCACTAGTTCACAAAATCATCAGAGCAGGGTACTATTGGGACAGTATGGAGAAAGACACTAAATAATTCGTTCGAAAATGCGATAAGTGCCAAAGGTATGCACCAATGATCCACTAGCCCAGAGAGCAACTTCATTCAGTCCTATCCCCATGACTATTTATGAAATGGGGGATGGATATCGTCGGTCTTCTGCCATCGGCCCCAGGTAAAGCTAAGTTCATTTTATTTATAACTGACTATATCTCTAAATGGGTTGAAGCACAAGCCTTCTAGAAAGTCAGAGAAAAAGATCTAGGATCACATCATATGCTGATTCGGGATACCTGCCGAGATTGCATGCGACAATGGAAAACAATTCATCGGCAGCAAAATAATAAAGTTTCTCGAAGATCAAAAACTAAAAAGGATTTTATCGATACCATATCATCCTAGCGAAAACGGATAGGCCGAATCAACAAACAAGACCATCATCCAGAATCTGAAGAAAAGGTTGAATGACACCAAGGGAAAATGGAGAGAAATTCTACCCGAAGTCCTTTGGGCATATCGAACAACGTCAAAATCCAGTGCGAGGGAAAAACCGTTCTCCTTAGTATACGACACCGAAGCTTTGATCTCGGTCGAAGTCGAGGAACCCAACGCCATATTTTGATACACAAAGGAAAAATTAAATCACGAGGCTATGAATACTAGCCTTGAACTACTAGATGAAAAATGAGAAGCCTCCCTCGTTTGAATGGCCCCGCAAAAACAACGCATTGAAAGGTATTATAATCGAAGGGCCAACTAACGCTACTTCAGAATCGGGGACTTGGTTCTGAGAAAAGTCATCCTCAACACTCGAGACCCTAACGAAGGAAAACTCAGACCAAATTAGGAAGGACCGTATCAAGTCCTCGATATCGTTGGTAAGGGATCCTACAAGCTTGGCACGATAGACGGCAAAAAACTACCAAATAATTGGAAAATCTCATTCCTCAAACGATATTATTGTTAAGGTACGACCTTCTTCTTTTTCATTTATATTTTACACTAACTTATTTTCAAGTGTTTGAGCAAAGGTATCGAAGTCCTCTTCAAGCAGGAAGATGTTAGAATCTTAAAGAACGCGTTGCGCTCTTTTTCCCTTCAACTGGTTTTACCCCAAATGGATTTTCCAGCAAGGTTTTTAACGAGGCAACCATTGTTCATTCTGACTTAGAGTATCCGAGATTTTTTTACAATCAACCTCGAATACTGGGGAGCATCACCCTTAGATGTTATATTCATGTCAACAGGGTCTCGATAGGAAAACTTTGTAATGGGACAAACAGTCGAATGAACTATGTCTGTATAGATTACTCGAGCCCTAATGACAAAACATGTACGCATGTATGAACTATTGAAAGAAGTAATTTTCCTTACAAATATCTTGTGCCTTAATGAAAATTTCTACTTTACAAGTTCCGTACTTATGATTTCTTGTGAAAACTGGCTCAAGGGCCAAATACAACTACACCTCAAACGATCAACCCCATACTCAGGGTCTGCCATAAAAAATCAACATGTTCGAACTATCTAACTTCGAAACCGTAAGACCTCAAAAGGGAAACCCTCGATTTTATAGGCCAAGGCCACCATACTCGGGGACTAACACTTTGAACAAGTTCAAAGTGTTTCTGAGAAAACAAGCCCAAGAGGCATACCCAAATGCTACAGCCAAGCTAACGCGGCTCGGAGACGTTCGAATTCCGCAATAAAAATAGGCCTTCGAATTCTTTTGAAAACCGGTTAAAAAAGACTACCCTCGGCAAAATAATCAAAAGGCTTCGATAGTATCAGCCCTCGAAATACCTGAAGTGGTATCAAATTGTTTAAATATAAATTTGTGCTAAGGCATAAAAAGCAAAGGGTCTCGATCAATATTAAACCCCCCAAAAAACCCAATGGGTAAAAAGTTCATGCTAATGCATAACGAAATTCTTATATATAAAATCTCTAAGCCGAAAAGGGGAAAAGGCCATTCTTCTGAGGGCATATCAGCCCGATTCAAAGAGCCTAAGGGCCATTAAATTTTTGAGTTCGAGAATCTGTTCTCACTAATTCAAACCTAAAGGTTTTAATACTTCGAGTTCGAGTAAAAACTCACTCAACTACAATTTGAAAGCCCATTCTCGTTCAATTCATACCTAACTTCGAGTTCGAGTAAAAACTCACTCGACCAAAAAATAAGTATTAGTGTGGCTTCGACCAGGTTGCCTAAAAATCGAAGCCTTAAACATATTAGTCGCAAGGCATAAAGTATGTCAAAATTTTACAAGGTACAAAACAGATTTGAAATTATCATAAGGAAAAAATTGAGACGGAGTTCAAGAAAGGAAATACTTTATATATATAAACTAGGGTATTTACAAAGAACCGACAAGAGTCCTACACAAAAGAAAAGAAAAATACAAGAGCTCTAGCTATGCTCGGGAATGACTCCTTCCTCGGGGGCAGCTTCCTCCTCGGGTCCCTCACCATTATCGGACCCGCTCTTGTTGCCTTCATCGTCATCGTCATCATCGGAAGAGGCCAATAACCTAGCATCGGCTTCATGCATCTTTGCATGAGCTATCTCCTGAGAAAGGTCAAAACCTCAGGCATGAATCACCTCGAGGGTCTCTCTCCGATATTGGCATTTCGCCAGCTCAGCAATCTGTTGTGCTCGATCGGTAGCCTCCATCAGTTGTGCTTGAGCAGCCTCGGCGTCGGCTAGATATATGGCTACCGACTTGTAGGCCTGGGCCTTTGCTTTTTCGTCCTAAGCTTGGGCCTTAGCAAGTTCAGCATCGAGCTCCTCGATCCTCTTGGTCTGAACCGAGAAATTCTCCCTAGCATTCCAAAGTTGGACTTCGGCCGATGACAATTGAGCCAAGGCGATCTCTTTCTCCGCAGCAAAGAGGTCCATGCCTTCCTTCCACTTATAGCAGTCAACTTTTTCTTGATCTACCTACTCCCGGAATAGCTCGATCTTCTCAACCTTTTGCTGCAACTGTGACATTTAAGCGTTAGTTTCCACCCTTGGATCGAGCCCGTATCTTTTCAAGAGAATAGTTACCTGCTCGTTCAGCTCGGTTTCCTCTTTACAGGCCCTGGCCAAATCAGCTCGGAGGTCCCTGATCTCCTCATCCATCTACCCACAGAGGATTTTGAGGGCATTTCTTTCCTCTGAAAGACGTTGGAGATCGGCCTCGCATTGATTCATGACGACCTGGGACTTCGAAAAATCTTGTATAAGCACGCAGTTAGACGGAGAAAAGGAAAAATAAAAGAAAGTTGTACCAACAAAATTCGTACTTACTTGGCTCAGAAGGCGTTGGGACTCTTTGAAGAGGGTAGACGTGTCATTGATATTAGAGGCATCCTCGACCCCAGTAAAGCAATCCCGAAAAGGATCCTCCACATCGAGGACTCCGCCTATTTCGGGAGTCTTCATGGCCTATGCATCCTTTATGGAATCTTCAAAAAAGGTGGGCAGGGATGGTGAGAGACCCGCTGTCACTACGCCAAGTGAATCGCTCGGGGTGCTCTATTCAACTATGGGGGTCCCGAGACCATCCCCCTTTGGCATGTTTATTATTTGACGAGGGACAACCTCGACCTCAGGTGATTCGAGGGATTTGACCGAATCTTTATTTAAACCTCCTCATCACGAGGCAGGGTCTCGACAACCACCGTCGTCTTAGAGGACTTGACGGTCTCGACAGTCTTCCTTACTCGAGTCACCAGCGCCGAGTCACCGCCCTCGTTTTTCTCTTCTTCTTCCCTCAACCTTTGGACTGACTCCATAGTTAGATGAATGACTTCCCCCTTTGGTTTCCACGCTGCTACTTTTTTGGTTTTAGGGTCTTCGGATGTCGAGGCCCTCTTTCTCTTATTATCCTTTCCCGGCTTCGGAGCCGAGGCCATAGCCTCTTCCTCACTGTTAGGAGGCCTAAAAAATTCATCCTCGTTCAAGCCTGCACAAGAAAGGACTGAGTAAGTAAAAACAATTTCAGTCAATACATCAGGTATGAGAAAGGGAAACGTACCTTGGTTCTTTGCCTACCATCGGCCTTTTGCCAAGCCACGCCAATAGCGCCCAACATAGGAAGATGTCGAAGCCACCTTTTGAACCCACTCCTCGAGGTTAGGGACTGCTCGAGGCATCCAAGAAACCACTGCACGATGAAGGAAGATGTTAAATGAAGCAGAAAATGAAAACACGGAAATAACAAGTAGAGTGCTACTTACGCTTCGGGTTCCATTTCTCGGGAAATGGCATTTTCTCCTTCGGGATAAGGTCACAAGTCCTCACCCGAACGAACCGGCCCATCCACCCCCGGTCCTTGTCCTCGTCGATACTTGAGAACAATGCCTTGGTCACTCGACATTGTAGTTTGATCAACCGTTGAAAGATTCGAGGGTTGTATAGCCTGATGAGGTGGTCTAGGGTAAACAACAGCCCCTCGGCTTTGTTGGTGAAGAACCGGAGCATGATAATGATGCGCCAAAAAGAAGGGTGTATTTGGCCTAGATTCACCTGATATTGACCGCATAAGTCAATGATGACCGGATCGAGGGGTTCCAACGTGAAAGGATAAGTGTAAACACTTAGATACCCCTTCACATAGGTAGTAATTCTTTCTTCAGAAGAAGGGATCTCTACAACTTTGTCCTCCCAATTGCATTCCCTTTTGATATCCTCGAGATATCCCACCATTATCGAGCAGATACCTCGATAAATGCTCACATTGGCCAGGGACCGATGGAGGATTCTCAATTTTGAAGTCAGATTTAAGAACACACGGGTCGGGAACGCACTCCTCAGGAAGCGGTTCCACTGGCGTTCTACCGCCGGCCGGCCTTGAAGAAAAAGAGAAAGTTTTTTCCTTTTGAGGAAAGGTTTTGGATGTTTTCGCCGTTATATGAGTTGAAGAAAGAGAAAATTAGTAAATTCTGGTGGTTCAAAACTAGCGGAGATGACCTAAGGAGTAATGAAAGAGAATAGATTGAGATAAATAAAAGCTTAAAAGAACTGACGAAGATGAAAGTAAAGTTTGATTCAGCGAAAAGAAGCCTTATTTATAGATTTTCGGTGACGGTTCGATGGCACTAGTGGCCGACCGCCTACTGATGCACATTAATGATTTAGGGAACTGTACCGATGAGATGTTTCAGTCACTTCCATCGCTTACATAATGAGGATGACATCACTATCCATCGAGGTCATAGAAAAATCGAGGCTCAATTCGTTTCTTATCATTATATTCCAAGAAACGAGGGGACTATCTGTATACGGTAGAAATCGGGGTTATGCGATTTACTATTTGATCGAGACTGGGACGTTGCATCAAAGAACTGAGACATTGAGTCCGAGATCGAAGCCTCTTTCTAGATCGAGGTCGGTATCAATCGAAGACAGAATAGATAGACTTCGAGTAATATCGGGATAACTTAGTAACAGAAAGAGCGAGATATCCGCGAATGTTCGAGGATCGTGATGTGAATCTCGGAACGGATCAAATCAATAGTTGTTAATCAACTGTTTATACGATTCCCTTATATAATTAGAAGTATACCATAATTAGGATTATTCTACTATATAAAGGAGAATTCCAGTTATTTGTAATCATCATTGTTCACCAAGACAAAAAACTATACAATCTTTTCTTTCTTGCTTATCGTTTTGCTTACTGCTCATCAGAAATATGTTATCTTAATCGTGCTTGTACTACTATCATCTCAAGAATACATCATTTCGAGGTCGAGACTCAATTTGCATACTGGTTTGATTTATTTTACAATTTAATTCAGTCATTTACTCTCTTATTTATTAATTGGTATTGAGTGAAATCACATATCCTTAAAACCACAATATAAGTCTAATTGTTATCCAAATTTAGAGTAAACACTCTTCTCTCTTATTCTTTAATAATTATTATGGTAAAATATACTTCAAATTACATGAACCTACTAACACGTGGTATTAATGAGAGATTCTATAGAGTAACAAATTAGGGTGTAAAATGTACTCACATTATCATTAAATGTTGAAGGAATTAAGATCATGGGGTGCATTTATCAACTGGCCCTTAAAAGAAATATTATAGTCCCACATGGCTATGACATATGACTTAAATTTGGTATAGCAATTATGGAGTATATTCATTTTCGACATTTCTGTAGTCAACCTTAAAAGTTACAATTTCTTTGTTAATTACTTCAAGCTACTTTTGGAAATTTGGAGCTAACAACGTTATTGTTCAACAGTTTCCCACCTTAGTAGAAATCATGTATCTGCTTGAACCAAACAAAAGAAACCTGAAGCTTCTCATACTTTCATACACGTAATAAGTAGTGAATATCACTCCTTATGTCTCTAACCTATCTTGTTTCTCTTTTACATATTCCTAAAGAAAATATTAAATATGAGACACTTTTGACTGTTTTATCCTAATTTATGTATTAAGATATAATTTCTCTTCATTTAATATTTACTCATAATTGAGATGTTTGTAGTCTTCAAGAACAACTATTTTTTGGTGAAGGAAAAAAATTTATTAATCCCCACCAGACAAATTTACTTACAAGTGATATTTCCAATCCATAATCTATAAGCTGTTCTATCTAGCTCAAAGTCAAAACTATATCTTTATTCTCTTCTCCTTGAGCATCTTTACTAGGTAAGTTTGCCCAGCTAGAAGCTAGTCCTACACTATTGCATATTCATTGCATTTTCACTATCTGTACAATTTGTTAATCCTCTATTTCTTTCCTATTCTTCCTGTTGACTTTTATGAGTTGTAATATGTATTTGCTATCCTCTTTTATGCTCTTCCACATGATTGTTGGCAATGGTACTTTCTGATTCTATAGTGCTTCATTCCTTGATCGCCATATCCCATACATTACTGTTGTGATGATTGAGGCCACAAATCCTCAGCATATTCTCCATTTTATACATCTTCCCATTTTCCTCCAAATGTTCTGCATATCCGTTTGCTTCAACTTTATTCACAGCTAGTTGCATAGTTCATCAATGCACCTTCTGGATAATTGACACTCAAAGTACAGGTGATGGATTGTTTCATCCTGCATTCCATAGAGTATACATGTTCTCTCCTGGCTGATTCCCATTATATGTAGTTTGTCCCTCGTAAGTAATCTCTTTCTCATGATCAACCAGCCTATAAAATAATGTTTTGGAACATTCAATCTATTCCAAATCCATCGTGCATATGGCCATTTAGGTGTTGCTCCTATTCTCCATTATTAACCATCATTCAATGTGTATATCTTCATTTCCTCTTCCACCCTTTTTGTTAAAACCCTGCAGCAAACACTGTTTTGATATCATATATTTTCTTTCAATACCATGTATTATCTTGAGGTGGTTTGTATTGCCACCAATCCTTGCCCTTTATGTATATATGATTTTCCCATTTAACCCATAATGAATCACTTTTTACTCTATATACCATACATATTTTGCCAATGCTGCTTCATTCCATGCCAAGCATTCTTGTATTTCTAATCTACCTTCTCTTTTTGGTCTGCAGACCAGGACCCAAGCTACCCGTGGGGATTTGCTCGTGACACTTTTCCCATCCCATAGGTAGTTCCTACATATAGCTACAATGTCCTTCATGACCCTTTTTGGTATTAAGAATATGGATGCCCAATATGAGTGTAGGTGCAGCAAAACAATATTTACCAATTGAGTTCTTCCTGCATATGATAAGCTCCTGGATCCCCATCCTTCTATTTTAACCAGTATATTGTCTATCAGCATTTCACAATCTCCAGCACTCAATTTCTTTGAGGATATAGGCACTCCAAGATATTTAAAAGGAATTTTACCTTTCTTATATCCTGTCATCTCGCTTATGTATTCAACCTCTGTACTATTGATATTTGCACAGAAGATGTTCGATTTATTGGCATTAACAGTCATACCAGATTCATTTGAGAATGAATCTCCTTTACTGAATAGTATCATATCATCCACAAAGCAAAGGTGTGTCAGCTTCAATCCTTTGAATTTTGTATGAAAAGCAAATTCTTCCTGCTTAGCCACTTGCCCCATAATGCGCCTGGAGTATTTCATACAGATCACAAATAGTAAAGGAGAGATTGGACCCCCTGTCTTAATCCTCTCTTCCCCTTTATTTTGCAATAACACCCACCATTTAAGTTTATGATGTAGCTAGTTGATGTGATACATGCCATAATCCATCTTATGAAAGTCCCCAGGAAAATTAGTGCATGTAACATTTCCTACAAAACTTTCATTCAATGAATCATATGTCTTCTTCAAATCTACCTTTATCAAGCAGCTTTTAGTGGCTTGTTTCTTATTGTATAGTTTGACCAAGTCTGACATATCAAAATGTCCTGTACTATTGTTCTCCCAGCCACAAAGACGCTTTAATTTTGTGATATGATGTCTGGCAGCACCAATTTCAACCTGTTATACAACATCTTTGAGATTATCTTGTACACCACATTACAACATGCTATAGGTCTATAATCTTCAATTGTTGCAGCATGAGAGGATTTTGGTATGAGGGTGATCACTGTACTATTAAGAGCTTTTAGCATTTTTCCAGAGTGGAAAAATTCCAGCACAACTGTAGTGACATCCTCTTCTACAATGTTCCAGCTGCCTTGAAAAATTGACCACCATACCCATCAGGACCTGGTGCCTTTGTACTTCTATATTCCATAGTGAATCTTTAACTTCCTTTTTTGAAAAATCTCTTATCAACTGGCTCCTTTGTTCTTCTGAGACAGTCTGTCCTTCTTTGACTATGTGGCTTACCACATGATCTCTGTTCTGCTGGTCAGTGTCCAATAATCTTGTATAGAATTCATTAAAAGCATCAGTTACTGCATCTGTTGATTGAACTGTTCTCCTTACATGTTCTGGATTGTGAATATTCTGCTTGCTGCTCTCTTTGCCTTGATCACCGAGTGAAAATAACTTGTGTTCATGTCTCCGTACTTAAGCCATTGTATTTTACTCTTCTGCTACAAGTAGTTTATTTTTGCTTCCATCTAGTATATGTATTGCTTTGTCAACTCTTTCTCCTCTTTGAATAACAGTTCATTCCTGAGGTCCTTTCGTATTTTCTCTTGGCACTCTACCAGCTTCTTCATGCTTTCATCTTCCTGTTTCTCCACTTTTGCAAACTTGTCTTTATTCAACTTTAGTAATACGTTTTTAAGCCTATTTAATTTCCCAACTACTCTAAACATGCTTGTACCCTTTATTGGTTGTCTCTAACTCCCTAAGCCATGCTATTCAGATTGAGACAACTATTTTTAGAAACTACAAGAGATAATTTTAAGTAGAGGGAGTATTTTGAAATATTTTCTTTTGAGAAAAAGATATCATTCTTAGAAAGTTTTTTCCTCAAAAATAACTTTTTTTATTCCCTTGGCGAGTGAAAAATATTTTTGGAAAAGAGCATTTATTAAAATATGTACTCCCCCGTTCACTTTTACTTGTCAGGCATTCTAAAAATACATATTTTTATTTGTTACTCCTCATATCAAAAGAAAATTAATTTATTTTTTCTGTTTTGCCCTTAGAATTAATTACTCATTCCAATTCCACTAAGATTATACACCAATTAATATGGGTATCATGGTAAATTATGTACTTTATTTATTATTTTTTAAGTGGTGTGCAAAAATAATAGTGGACAAGTAAAAGTAAACGGGTAGAGTAATAACTTTAGGCATTAGGGTAGTGATTTCATGAAACTTTTGAGTATTAAAGAGTACAATATTCTATGGGTCAAAATTTGATCAAAAGGATTCTACTTAAGGAAGAACGACCAGGAGTCAATCAAGCCGAAGTCCCGTACAGGAAGCGATGTATCGGCGAGTGGCAGCTAAGGTCGAGGTTGAACACTCGGATCGGCTCGAACAATTAGTTCGACACTCAAACATTTTTGAGGTCTATTCTACAAGATGTTCTAAGAACTTGAGTACTTTGGTTAAGGACTGATACGAGACTAAATTGCATAGTTTAACATGTGATATACCTTAAATTTTATGCCCATTAATGATAAAAATACACTTGTTATGTGCTTAATGGAGTTTATTTCATGTGTAGGTGAAGTGGAGATGGAAACGGAGCTAAAGATATGCAAATACGCGAAAGGAGACACCCGGGCGATAGAGCCAAACAGCCTAACCCTACCTGGCGTTATCCAGGCGTTAGGGCTGAAACGCCAGCCCTACCCTGGCGTTAGCCAGGCCTTTGGGTCCAAACGCCAGTGGCTGCCCAGTTCGGCCAAATCCGAGTTTTGACGGGTTTAAGTGTTTTCCAATTGAAATAGAAGTCTCCTACACGGTTAGGGTTCACCCTAAACCTATAAATAGACTCCTAAAACACAACTACAAGGGGGATTCGAGATTAGCTTGGATACGGACGGCAAAACATCAATTTGTACATATTTGCTTCATTATTTTGTAGTTTAATTATGCAAGTTGTTTTAGATTTTATTCTTATGAATTTGTTTAGCTAATTTTTGGTAGAACCCGTTGGAGAATTAAATTATTGTGATATTAATATAGTTTTGATTGGTTGATTAAACTCTATTTGTTCAACTACGTT